>JAQFVV010006376.1:1739856-1838378 GCA_028023455.1 Epiperipatus broadwayi
TTCAACATGTTAATTTTAAAAAGCCTTCAACTTTAAATTTTTTTACGAACATCAATATTTAAATTTGTAAACTTGCTAATTAATTCAAAATAAATTATTTTCTAATACAAATAATAATAATTTTTCAAATACCCATGTATCGGAAATAAAGGAATCTTATCTCCTACATCTATTTCAATCAATTATCTAATGCTATAATTTTCAGTTATTAAATTTCACTTTATCTGAATAATTTCCATATACTTTTTCTCAATTACTTTGAATTACAATTGTCAAATTAATTCCGTCCACATCTTTGACACCATTCCCTTTAGATAAGTATAGTTATGACTATTACTAATCATTTACTAAACTGAACCCCAAAACTTCTTGGGGTTCTCTATATATAAATCACAACTTGCCATGTCAAAGCATATCCAAAATTCAATAATAGAATCTGCTGATCACCTAACCCAGGGCCTCTCCAAGGTTTACTTATCTTTACAAGGTAAAGTGACTCTTTTCAACATGAAAGTCATGGCCTAGATACCATACTATCTTCCCATCATGTCGATCACTGAGACATTCATCAGCAAAATAAACAGGTTATGTGCATGCCTGTTTTGGAAGGGCCACGTGTCCATTATTAGCATAGCCAAAATGCAAGTTCATAGAAAACTCAATGGAATGTCTTTTCATTCCATTCAAGCAATCTCTTTCCAAAAGGCGCATTCAATGGTTTTCAATCTTGCACAAAAATATGACAATTTACTTATTACTAGTCCTATTTCACCTACTGATATGCCTCCTCCAAATAAAACCTCAGATTGATCAGATTATTACCTACCTCTACCAATTCAATAACAATAACCCAGATGCCTTCAAAACAAAGATTACAATATGGACTGCACACTCATTAATAAACCCTCAACTGTTTCAAATGAAAACAAAACTAGGCTTGTCTAATCAGAAGATCACAACATTATTCAAGTTTTTACTATTAGAGCCCAAATTCCTTGACTATTTAATAAAAGTGAATCTTGATGCTATGCCCACCAACTGGTTCTTACATCAGAAAAAATTCCTGAACAACATAGATCCTTCCTGCCCAATCTGCCACAGACAGGATGAGACCTTTGAGCACCTTATATTATCCTGCACATGCTTCAGACCAGTGAAACAAATCATAGCCCAAAATTCAGCAATTGATTATTATAAAATCCTCTCCATTAAAGATTGCATTAAGGAGAGAGATTTTCCCTTCATAAGAATCTCAACTTTCATTACATATTCCATATGGATCACCTGATGCAAAATATTCAACATCCCACAACCTAATGCCCTTGCAATTTTCTTTGAAACCCTCAGAAAAATCCAAAGTAAAGACAAAATTCTCTCTACTAAATTTATCTATGAGAATACATGGAAACTCTTCAAGATTCCCAGTGACTAAAGTTCCAAATTCTCCAACGCTATCTCTGTGAAACCATTAAAAAATTTTCTCTTCATCTAGATTGGACAAAGCATCAACGCTGATATTTCTAGTTCCCAAGTAAGAAGCTCCTGCTGACACATGCTCTCATCTGAACATCACAGTTTGTAACCATTTATTTCACTAATAAAGTTTCTTTGAAAATATAAACTAAAGATTGTTTCTAGCACAAATATAAACTTTAAAACTCAATTAAAGATTAATATAACTGATTTTTTAAAAATTAAACATACAAACACATGAAGTTATCCACATTTCTTTTTCCCACACGTAATACCTTTATAAATACATTAAATAACTTCAACATTTATTTATATCTTTATTTATATGTATTTAAAAGAATATTTGGTAATGTTGAGGTCATTTAATATATTTATACCTTTTCTTACATTAACTTGCAGCTGAAAAATATAAAAAAACTTTTGGAACGTAAGGGAATTTAAATAATTAAAATCTAATAGAAACATTATCTTTATTACCATTAAGCATCACACGATCACATTTCCTATATTAGCACATTAATTGTTGATAAACAGGAAATGTGATCATGTGATGCTTAATGGTTTAACACCAATCCTGCCTAATAGGATAGTGGTGGCTATGGTTGTAAAAGAGCCAAAGACACCAAAATGTATGGGTGCTGAACTGAGCTTAGATTGAAAATATTTTTTGTGTTTTCAATTTCATTCTCATAGTTTTGTAGTTAAGTAGAGATAAAATGTGTTTGCTAGAGGGTTGCATTAGATCCTAAGATCTAGATGCAGTGCTCTCAGATCCAAAGCTCCTCACTGACGAAGGCCACAAGCCAGAAACTAGTCTGGGGATATTGGATGAGTAGGCATTAGATAGGGATCTTATGCACAAGCCTTCTGGCATCCATTGATTACTCTGTTTAGCACAGGTGGCAATACTGTATGGAGAGTTTTGCTCTTATTATCTTTATTATAAAAATTTAATGTCGATTTATGATTTTAATTAAATTTTGCATTATACAGAATTTCAGATAAATCCCGTTATAAAGGTTTTTCTTATTTTTTATTAACGTTAAAAGTGAAGAAATGCAGGAAACATTTAATTTAGAGATTAATTTATTACGATTTCAAGAAATTAAAATTTGTAGGCTGAAGCAAATAAGAAAGAGGTCGTGATTATAAGGATTAGATAATGGTGTTAAAATTTTTCAGATAATTGTCACCATTGTAAAGAAAATTACTAATAAATTTAAAGTAATTAATTCAAGTTTTGTTTACAGACAATATATATATATAATAAAAACATCATATAATATTACAATACTAACTAATAACTGAAATACAGGTTTATTACATACCTGTATCAATATATGTAATATATAAGGTATATGAGCACAGACTTTCACATGACCCACCACTCTCCACTCCATCTCATAACACTGATACCTTTGAACACAAATATGTCGAAAAGATAAATAATCACCAATATACGTATTTCATGCTAAACCAGCAATCATCAGTTGGTCCAGATTATGATCTCTACATATATATGCAATAAGTGCTCAGATATATATTAAGATAGCCAATCCTCATATTTTAATGGACAGGCTTCAATCCACTCCACACTCCAACTCTTCAACCATCCATCCAATTGAAAATCTGATGATGGATTGATGAGAATCTCAGCCTCAGGATGGCCTTTGAGCATTCCATCATCAAATTTTCAATTGGATGGATGGTTGAAGAGTTGAAGTATGAAGTGGATTGAAATCTGTTCATTAAAGTATGGGGATTGGCTATCTTAATATATATCTGAGCACTTATTGCATATATGTGTAGAGATAATAATCTGGATCAACTGATGATTGCTGGTTTAGCATGAAATATGTATATTGGTGATTATTTATCTTTTCGACATATATATATTCAAGTGTATCAGTGTTATGAGATGGAGTGGAGAGTGGTGGGTCATGTGAAAGTCTGTACTCTATTATACCCTATATATTAAATAGACTAGCTAAAAAAAAATTTTTTTTTTACTAAAATTCTTCCACGACCATGGTTTCATCTATTAATAAATAAAACTTTTCAAGCGAAATTCAACAAAATATATACAACATATATATATATTAAATAAAATAGCTTTCCCATCATTCACTTCAAAAGCCAACGATCTTTAACTTATTTTCAAATGAAATTCAGCAAGATTCAACATACATATACAAAACAAAATAACCTTCCCATCATTCACTTCAAAAACCAACTTCCTTTAACTCATTTTCAAGTGAAAATCAACAAGATACATACAACATATACATACGAAACAAAATAGCCTTCCCATCATTCACTTCAAAAACAACTTCCTTTAACTTGCTGTTAAAAGAAGTTGTTTTTTGAAGTAAATGATGGAAAGGCTATTTTGTTTCGTATATATATGTTGTATGTATCTAGTTAAAATTCACTCGAAAAGATCTATTTATTATTAATAGATGAAAACATGGTCAGGGAAGAATTTTAGTAAAAAAAAATGTTTTTGTCTAGCATTGTAATGTTATATGATTTTCCATTTTATTTATCATTACTAGTATACTTAGGCAGTATTTCATTTTTACATGTGAATTTAAAAAAATGGAATGTTATCTTATTTAAATGCAAAATATATGCTTTACATTTCCAGGTGAATGGAAATCAATCTGAAGATTAAGCTGTCAGAGTCACTACACTAAATCAGATGGGGCAAATAATCAGATTGCTTTATTGCTAAGGAGTTCATAAAAAGTTTCAGCACTGGAAGTATCAAAACTGGAATAAATCTAAGAACCTGATAGTCCAGAATCTGATATTGTCAATTAAAATAAAACAAGGCATTTAAAAGTTGGTTTTAGCAGTTCTTACTTATGGATCTGAGACTTGGATACTTAATAGAAGAGCAATACAGAGATTTCAAACCACTCAAAAAAGTGTGGAGAGATGCATGTTAGAAGTAACAAGAAAAGATTGAAAATGCAATATATGGATAAGAGAACAAATAGGTGTTACTGACATTGTTAAAATAATTAAAAGACTGAAGTAGAGTTGAGCTGGACATATTTCTAGAAGAGATGATAATAGATGGACAATTGAAATCTTAAATTGGATTCCAAAAGATTGTAAAAGACCCAGAAAAAAACCAAATGTGAGATGGATGGATGAAATATGAAAGTGTTCAGGGGTAATGTGGAAAAGAGAGGCTAGAGATCAGAGAAGATGGATTGAACTTGGAGAGACCTTCATTCTGCTGCAGTTGATTGATAATAATTGACAATGATGATGATTTCAAAGTGTAAGAGTGTGTTCAGGTATTTATAATTGAATATATTAATGATATGGATGGATGAAATAAGAAAGGGTGTTGGGATGTTGCGGAGGAGAGGCTATGAATTGGAGAAGATGGATTGAACTTCAACCTGCAGTGGATTGATAATGGTTAAAATGATAATAATGTGTATTTGTAAATTAAAATTTTTAAATCATGGAATTTGATTATTTATTATGCTTATATTTTTGATTACTATTGATTGTTACAGTTATCACATATAACTCGTTGACATAAATGCATTTATTACTTGACAATGTTCTCATAAGATTCTTATCTGTGCACACAAATGAATTTACTACTAGAAAGGTTGGAAAAAAAATATTTTAGAAACTATTTACTACTAGAAAGGTTGGAAAAAAATATTTTAGAAACTGATATTGTGTATAATATGGCTATTGGTAAAATACTCTTATTCTTTTCTTTTACTTTCTTTGCATATCTTCATATATTCATATACATTTTGCTAGAAGAGATGATAATAGATGGACAATTAAAATTTTAAACTGAATTCCAAGAGATTGTGAAAGACCCAGAAAGAGACCACATGTGAGATGGATGAATGAAATAAGAACATGTGCAGGGTGGTGTGGAGAATAAGCTAAAGATCAGAGAAGATGGATTGAACTTGAAGAGACTTTCATCCTGCAGTGGATTGATAATAGTTAATGATGATGATGATGATGATATTGTTTATAATAACTTATTTCATATACACTAAAGAGGTAAAATTTAAATTTTTGGAAAATGGGGGGGGGTTTTGGGGGGTTTTTTTTTTTGGGTAAAAAAAAATAAAAAAAAGGCTAGCATCTTGTTTGAATACAAATATTCTGACCATTAATCAGAATGATGATTTAAATGAAAGTATAAATATTAGCAAGTTTAGAAATAGATGTGTACAACTTCAATCATGAGGCAATTAATGTAGTCTTCACAAGAGTCAGAGTTATGATTTATAAATTAATGCTTCTCAACAATTTTTTTATTGTCACATTGAATATTTATATTAATCTTTAAAGTTATTTAGCCATATCTGAGGAGAATTAATCCATTATGTGCTTAAGTTGAAGATTTATTAATTTATATAGATAGATAGAAGGATGAATGGATGGATGGATAAATAGATAGTTGGATGGATGGATGGATGGATAGATAGGAAGGTAGGTAGATAGAAAGATAAGTGAAATTAAATGCTATAGTTTAATCATTGGCATAAATGCCATTTTCCAGGTGAGATCATGTGTTACACATATATATTTAAACTTTTCACAGTTATATTTTGATAAAATATTTTAATTATAGTTTATAAAAAATTGAGACATCGAGTTAATGATCATAATCATTTTTAGTATACAAGTAGATGTGAATATTGTAACATCTTTGGTTTATTTCCGCTGATGTTAGTTCACATGTGCATAATTCCATTTAATGCTTAATTACAATGTATGCATGAGAATGAGTACAAATAACCCAGTGGAAATCATACTTGCTTTATGCTGTGTTATTTGCACATGTGTATGTGAGTCATACATAATGTACATTTGAGAAAGACAAGAGATAAACATTTACATATTTCATCCCCATAATGGCACCTAACATAATAATGATGAACATATCTCTTGACTGTAATATCTATGGTATCTGCAGATAGGCAAGTCCCATTTTATCAAATTTAATCTCAGGTAATGCCATATGTAAACAATAAGATTGCTATGTTGTGTCATAAAATATATTCAGAACATCAAGTATACCCACACCATATATAGACATACTATATATATATATATATATATATATATATATATATATATATATATATATATATATATATAACATAATCATGATCAATCCACTGCAGGATGAAGGTCTCTCCAAGTTTAATCCATCTTTTCCTATCTTTAGCTTCTCTTCTCCATATTACCCCTGCACACTTTCTTATTTCATCCATCCATCTCACATGTGGTCTCTTTTTGGGTATTTTACAATATCTTGGAATCCAGTTTAAAATTTCAATTGTCCATCTATTATCATCTCTTCTAGCAATATGTCCAGCCCAACTCCACTTCAGTCTTTTAATTTTTTCAATGAGGTCAGTAACATCTGTTTGTTCTCTTACCCATACATTGCATTTTCGATCTGGTCTTGTTATTCCCAACGTGCATCTCTCCATGCTTTCTTGAGTGGTCTGAAGTCTCTGTATTGTTCTTCTATTAAGTGTCCAAGTCTCAGATCCATAAGTAAGAACTGGCAAAACACATTTATTAAAAACCTTCCTTTTCAGACACATAGGCATATTTCCTTTTAGTATCAAGTTATTTCTACCAAAAGGACTCCAACCAAGTTTAATTCTATGATTAATTTCATCCATTATGTTTCCATCTGTATTAATAATCTGACCAAGGTATTTGTAATTGTTAACTTCTTCTAACTCATCATAATCAATCTTTATTTTCATATTTTGAGAAAATCTATTAAACATTACTTTAGTCTTTTTAACATTTATCTTTAGTCTTACTTTCATACTTTCATCTGATAACTCCTGCAACATTTTCTGTAACTCTAAAGCATTATTTTCAAAAACAACTACATCATCTGCAAAATCTAAATGACTTAAATAATCTCCATTTATTTTCACTCCTTTAGCTTCCCATTTTAATCCACAAAATACTTCTTGTAGCACTGCTGTAAAAAGTTTTGGAGATATGGAGTCACCCTGTCTTACACCCTTTTCAATGTTGATTTTCCTACTATCATTATGTAATCTAATTGCTGCTGTTGCATTTTTATAAATATTCTTTAAAATATGACAATATCCTGGAGACCTATACCTTGATGATCCAATGCTTTAATCATTGAAAAAATGTTTATAGAATCAAATTCCTTTTCATAATCTACAAATCCTAAGCATAATGGCAACTCATATTCAGTTGTTATTTCTATAACTTCTCTCGATACCTGAATATGATCTACTATACTAAAACCACTTTTAAATCCAGCTTGTTCTCCTGGTTGGTGGAAATCCAATGTTTTTTGTAGATGAGTTGTAATTATCTTAGTAAAAATTTTGAATAAAACTGATGAAAGACTGATAGGTCTGTAATTTCTAATATCTTCTTTATCACCTTTTTTAAATATTAATATTAATACTGCATTCTTCCAATCATCTGGTACATCTTTATCATTAAACTCGGTGGTAAAAAGCCAATAAACTCATCACACTGGCTAATGCGTGTTGGTGAGAAGCCCATCCATGTTCGTATACTATATGAATAATCACATAGTAATAACAGCTGCAATGACAAGAACATATGGAGTGGACATTAGGAATTTGGCTTGCTTGATTCCTTTAAGGCCTCCAAGAGGAATCAAAGGGTATATATATATATATATGCTACCAGAGACAAGTTTTTCCATTCTTATATAGAATCAGTGCAGATTCCAACATGTTTTTTTTATATAATCTGTTATAACTATCTTGATAACCACAGCAATGAAAGACTTTCCCATCCATAGATCCAAAATATATATATGTATATATATATTACTAGATATATATATATTACTAGATAGAGCTTTACCAATAGCTCACTATCAAGCTTAGTTTATATAAACACTGAGAGAGATAGAATTCAATATCTCTTTCAAATTGTCTCCAACCTTTAAATCATGGTTTCGAGCTAGTTGACTCACATCAGTAAAGGGTAGGAAGACCAGAAATAAACACTGAGAGAGATAGAATTATCCAACCTTTAAACCATGGTTTCGAGCTAGTTGGCTCACGTCAGTAAAGGGTAGGAAGACCAGAAACTAGATCTTGCCACCCTTTACTGATGTGAGCCAACTAGCTTGAAACCATGGTTTAAAGGATGGAGACAATTTGAAAGAGATATTGAATTCTATCTCTCTCAGTGTTTATGTAAACTAAGTTTGATGGTGGGTTATTGGTAAAGCTCCATCTAGTAACATAAAATGCAAGTTATAGCAAATTACGAAATTTCATAATTTGTTTTGTTTATCATATATATATATGTAAAATAAATAAAATGTCCGTTAATTAAAAACAAAATTGTAATTATAATTGAAATAATAAATTTAACCGAAAGTACTTCTGCGGATTTAAGGATTGTTTGCAATAGTTTGTAAACCGTTAAATTTATTATTTCAATTATAATATATATATATAATATCAAATAATATAAATATAATAAAACAATTCACTAGAATAAAACTACAAAATTTTTAAAAAATGCCTATATAAAATTAAAGATTAAAATTCTTTGCTATAGCGAGCTTCGGTGTATTCCCCATCTTAAATAGCAATACTTATTGCTACTTAAGATGGCGGAATACGCCGAAGCTCGCTATAGCAAAGAATTTTAATCTTTAATTTTATATAGGCATTTTTTAAAAATTTTGTAGTTTTATTCTAGTGTTTTGTTTTAATATATATATGCGTACTTTATTGTTAGCATTATATTATTAGTATGTTTGGTGTTTCCACTGACCATTTCAAATTAGATGTAATTTAATGATGTTTGCTAAATCAACTCAATAGATATAGTATTAATTCTAATAAACAGCAAATGCATGCATGGATAAATCTGAAATATATGTTCTTTATTTTTAGCAATGAAAATCTTTGCTTTAGTATATATTTTTGGAATAATAATATCTTTACCCCATCACTTGACGCTCTTTACTAAAGCTTTAACAATTTTTTAATCTAATATTTTGAATATATCTTATGAATGAAAAAAAATGAGTCATACCCCCCCCCCCCCGTACTTCAAACAAGATTATTTTTAATGATTCTTTATTACACAAAAAATCTTCATGGATTATGATACGTGCATACAAAATATATACAATTATAGAATTTTAAAATATTTTTATTTAACATAGAAATTCTGTTTCTTTGTTCATTTAAATCAAATATTGTAAATGATTTTAACATTCTTCTACTGGACTTATTTTGTACACCAGTTAAGTATTGATAACAGTGCAATATTTCAGGTTTGTCCAATCTACCATTATTGATGGGCTAAATTTTAAACTGCATTGATATTCGTTTAGTGAGTTTTCTGTGATGGAGTCTAGATAGCGGTATATTTTTTAAAAATATGCTTTTATTAAATTCATGACTAATTATAGCTAATCAAAACCGAAAAAAAAAAAAGAAATGATGGATTAAATCTTACTTTCATTTGATTATTTAATTAAAATTTGCTTTTTGAAACATTGCCTTTATAAACACAAAATCTTATTAGTCCCTATTTTAACAAGTGTGAATTTAATTCCAAATAGTAAAATATGTCGATATTGTTATTGATTCTCAGTTTTTTAATTAGATTTCAAATAGTTACAAATAATCCGTGTTAAAATATTGACTTATAAAAAATAAAATAACATTTTTATTTAATTTGATGAATAAGAGATTTAAAAAAAACATGTTTTTTTAAACACAATTTTGATTGTGTAACAGGAACCGAGTTCAAACCCTGTCACAAGGGAAAGTTAGCCATTGAGACCAGAGCAAGAAGGAAGAAAAACTCTATACATTAGGGGAGAAACACTGACGATAAATAATCATTTTGACAATTCAAACAATTGTCAGTGAAAAATAGATATTTCATCGGATCATCAAAATTACAACTGAGAAATACAATCAAAATGCAGCTGAATAAATATTCAAACATAAAGAAGGTGATTATGAAGTAAGAAGTCATAAATGTGCTTGTTTTACTCCATTGTCCATGTATGGAAATGTGCTACTAATCCTGTCGTCTATCTACATCCAGAAATCTGTATCTGACCAAGAATTCTTGCAAATTAAAAAAAAAACCCACTTTGCCAACTGACTCCATAGAAAGCTGACAATAAAGACATTATCTGGACAGTTCATATTGTAACAGTCAGAATCGTCTATCTCACTAACATACTGCAGAATTCAAACCCCAGACACGAAACTGAACATTCCAGGAGGGGTTGCATTCTAGATGTACTAAGTTCGAATCTAAAGCCCAAATTTCACAGCGCCATCTACATGACAATGCATCTGATGCCACTACTAGTATGACCCTTGACTGGTGCCTGGTGGTCAGAAAGAAACAAAAGGCTCTATACTAAAAGAAGTTTGGGTGGCTAATTAACGTCTATGGATTTACAAAAGAAATGCAGAAAATATATATATAGACCGAGACAGTGATAGGAATCAAATAAAATAAGAGATCAAATTTAGTTTTAAATAATTTCACAAAATTTATTCATATAAATTATATATATAATGCCACTGTCTGCTTATATGAGACAGGGACGTGTATTAAATAATTGTTGGCATTATATTCCCACAACTGACAAAAAGACTTTAAAACAAAGTGATGTATTCTATTCCTCGGGCTAATAGCATTACGATAATGTGCTTGATGAGATAGGAACATGTGCGAGGTGCTTTGAGTAATTATACAAGTTTAAGAAAATATTTGAAAATTAAGTGTTCTAAAATATTTATTGATTTCGAGAATAGCATGAACTAAAGCTTACTAAGCAACAAAGTGGGAATGTGATCAAAGCATTTATTTGAGAATAATACTAATAGAGTTGCATTGGGAGGTCAGTATTGCTGATAATGAATTTATTAAAGTTGGAGGGTATGACATGTTTAAGTCACAGATGCTTTGTAAAATAAATATAAAATAAACAATATTGAAGATCCGGAATGATTACAGAGGGCATTTCGCCGCTAACCCGTAGGAAAGTATTGTTATGAACAGCCGAAACTTAGCAACTGTGTGACAATTGTGTTTAATTCCCAGGTGTGTCATTTGGGGACACACTCTGCCTGGAAACTGCAATAAGTGAAGAATCCTTGGAAAATTAAAACAAAGCGATCTCAACAACCAATTCATTTACCAGCAATACGAGACTAGTGTATATAAAACATACTGAATGGGTTTTACTTGGATTAAGAGAAATGCCCAATCAAATTCCCAGAAATTCATTTAAAAGGGTCCGCACATTCTTGACGTCAATGATGAACTTTGTAATTAAAGTAGAACACGGTAATTAAAATAGGAAAATGCATGCTTGCGGGTTTGAAAAGTAAGTATAGATTTGTATACGCAATCATGCATTAGGGGACACATTTAATCATTGACCTCGCACATACTCTCATATTAGATTAAAATCAATAACATGTAGATTTTAAACTATGTGATTATTTTATATATTAAAGAAAAGAATCGCCCTCGAACGAATGATTTGCAAGACAACAAAATTGGAAATTATTTAGAAATTTAAAATATGCCTTCATAGCGGCGTCTTATTTTCAACAAAAGGAATAATTCACTCGGTCAAAGATGATTCTGACACATTATCATAATAAAATAACAGAAAGCTTAATCAATAGAAAATATTAACCCAAGGATAGAGAGCAAAATATTGATTATATTTAAACATGTTAGAGAAATACATAATGAAGTTATGTGAAATATCAGAAAACAATTTAAAATAGCTATAGCATGTTAGTTATCACAAGAGCTCTTGGGTTAATTTATGGCTACCTCGGGAGAAGCATTTTAGGTAGATTGATGGTCGGCAGGTTTTTATATAATTTAACAGCAAAATCTGGAAATGTTCATATTTTTGGCAGCGGCAGCAGTTCCGGGGTTTCTTATGTGATAGCTTCCGATGGTCTGGAGCAGCGTCCGGCTATTCCGAGGGGACATAGCCATCTTGATGCCTCTACTCTGTCATGTCAAGGTTAGAAAATTATTAGAATACAACTCAGAATGATTTCTCTTAGAAACATTAGAATGGATAACAAAAGAAAACCCTCCTTTTTATAGTAGAATTTAACAATAGAACTGCCCTGGAGCATTACAAAAATATATTGGACTTATCAGCTGTAATTAAATCTATCTGAATGTCTAAAGGAATTCAACATTAATTAATTTCTTTTGTTAATTTCCCTGTCGACATTCGAATTACAAACTAGATTTAATTAAAAATTACTTTTACTAATTAAAGAAAACCTTAAGTGGACAGCTGCTGTTTTTAGATAAACTTATATAACATTAACTAATTAAACTATTGTCCCTCATTTATTTTAAGAGAAATATTTGGAATGACTCTTATTAAATTAAATAAAAATTATTTTACTTTTAAATTGCAATATTTGAATCTATTTACTAAACGAATATTTACTAAATGAATTTTATTTTAAATCAAAATATATTACGATGGTAATATATTTGTAAATAGATTCAAACAAAATAACTTTAACAATTTATAATTTTGATATGTTTTAAAATGCATATCATAGTGTGTGTGCAATTACGACTTATATAACCTACTTTTTAATAAATCAAAATTATGTGAACATATACATAATCTATAATTTTTTATTTATTTGGGAATGAGTTATATATATAATACAAGCATTAAATTCGTGGTTTAAAATTAGGCGGGATTTTCGGTATATAAGCATATTGCAGACACACTACGATAGATTGGGGTTCAAACTAAGGTATGAGGGTAGGAGGTAGGTGAGAAAAGGTGAAACGAAGATCTGCAAAGCAGACCCTACTATTTCAATATGGCCACATTTTTTTTTATAGTAAGCTTACACTTATATGTATCTTAATAACACAAGTTTCCAGGAATTAAGGCAATTATTGTATTTTCATTTAAATATATCATGTAATATAATGCATATATGTATACTATATTTTTGTTTTTTGTAAAAATGTATTTTTAATTTAATAATTTTTCTAATAATAGCCATTAGCTACTGTTAAATATGAAATTTCATGAGAATAGTGAATATATATTTTTTGTTTTATCTAATTAATTGTGCTCCATTATCCTATTAATATATAGTGTGTGTGTGTGTGTGTGATTATATGAATAAATACATGCTCTAGTTTTAACATGTCTCCATAGATATAGTTACCACCCATCCTGTGATTAAGCCAGCTAAGGTCAGGCACCTAATTAAGCATAATGTGAAAATCTCTCATCTGTGGCCCTCAGTGTAATTCTTACTCTGACAGAGGAATTGGCACTTGGAATCGGCTAAGTCCCATGACCATAAATATACTGTTATGGTATAACTGAAACAGAGGCTTATTATATATACATCTGTGTCTATATATGTAATAAATAGGGTATATGCGCACAGACTTTCACACAACCCACCACTCTCCACTCACTCAAGCACATATATGCTGAAAAGATAAATAATCACCAATACACGTATTTCATGCTAAAACAGCAATCATCAGTTGGTCCAGATTATCATCTCCCACACATATATACTATAAGTGCTCAGATACATATTAAGAGTTGGAGTGTGAAGTAGATTGGAGCCTGTCCATTAAAGTATGAAGATTGTCTATCTTAATACATATCTGAGCACTTATAGTATATATGTGTGGGAGATGATAATCTGGACCAACTGATGATTGCTGGTTTAGCATGAAATACATATATTGGTGATTATTTATCTTTTCAGCATATATGTGCTTGAGTGTATCAGTGTTATTAGATAGAGTGGAGAGTGGTGGGTTGTGTGAAAGTCTGTGTTATGGTATGTATGAGTAGGGGATAAGTAGATAATATTGTTGGCAAGATGAGCAAACTGATTGAGTTATTTGATTAAAATCTTTTGCTTCATAATAACATTTATATATTTAATAGATTGAATAGATGTTTGGATATCTCCAAAATTGATTCTTTAATCAGGTATTGCTGCCAGAACTAAATAATCCAATTTATTTTTTTCTTTTTTATGGTAGATAATATTAAAATAATTATCTGAGGTGAAATGGTGATTAAATAGCCATCTTGAAAATTAGTTAAAACGTAATTGCTATATTTAATTTGAAACAAAAATATAAGATGTTCATAATTTAATCAATCAGAATTTTAGTTATTATCAAAATAAAGAATATTAATCCCAGAAATATGAAGCGAAACAGCTAATAAACAATATATTCTAAATGCATTTTCAGTGCTAAGCATCCTTGTCAAAGGCAATACTTAACATTATGAACATCAAATCTCCAAATGGAAGTCAGGAAATTGATACGGCACACATTTCAAATTGTATTTGATTGAATGCTATTAGACCTTCTATTCATTGCCAAGTAACCATTATTAATAAATCATGCCATTTTAGTTTTATGTTTCCAATCATTGTGTTCACAGCAAAATATTTTTATCACGTAAGGATTGAAAATATGATCAAATAGACTTTCATGATTCAAGAAAATGCAGATGACAGTGACGGATCCAGCATAGCTTTATTGTAATAAGTCTTTCATTAATTTTTGCTCTGGATTAGGGCAATTATGCTCCTGCTATTTCAACCAATAAACAATATGAAGGCATTCCTTAGGATTAATTTTAACTTTACTATTATTAATCAAATTTTTAAATACAGTCATCATTATCAGCAATTATCAATCCACTGTACCATAAAGGTCTCTCCAAGTTCAAATCCTCTCCAATCTCTAGCTTCTCTTCTCTGCATTATTAGCACATTTATCCATCCATCTCACATGTGATCTTTTTCTAGGTCTTTTACAATCTCTTGAAATTTAGTTTTAGGATTTTAACTATCTATATATTATCATCTCTTCCAGCACTATGTCAGTCCCAATTCCACTTCAGTCTCATAATTAGTTCAATGCTATCAGTAACACTTGTTTGTTCCCTCGCCCATGTATTTTGTTTTTGATTTTTTGTTATTCCTAATATATATATCTTTCCATATTTCATTGAGTGGTCTGAAGACTCTGTATTGCACTTTTGTTAAATGTCCAAGTCTCAGATCCATAACTAAGAAATGGTAAAGCATATTTATTTATTTATTTATTTATTTTAAACATAGGCGTACTTCCTTTTAATACTAAGTTATTCCTATAAAAAACTTTTCAACCAAGATTAATTCTATGAATAATTTCATCCATTATATTTCCATTTGTAGGAATAATCTGGCCAAGTTATTTATAGTTGTTAACTTCTTCTAACTCATCATTGTCATTCTTTATTTTCATCTTTTGAGAAAATTCATTGAGCATTACTTTTAGTTCTATTTTCTTATTTTTATTTGATAATTCTTGCAACATTTTCTGAAGCTCTGAAGTATTATTTGCAAAAACAACTACTTCATCTTCAAAAGACTAGATGACTTAAATACTCTCCATTTACTATTACTCTCTTAACTTCTCATTTTAATCCACAACTACTTGTTATAAAACTACTGTAAAAAGTTTAGGAGATACAAAGTCACCTGTTGCATACTCTTCTCACTGTTAATCTTCTTAGTAATTTAATCATAGCTGATGCATTTTGATAAAATATTCTTCAAAATATGACGATATCCTTGGTCTATATTTGATTGAAGAAATGTTTACATAATCAAATGTCTTTTCATAATCTGCAAATCCAAAACATAATGGAAACTCATATTTACTGATCTTTTCTATAGATTCTCTCAATACTTGGATATGATCCACTGTAGTCAAAGTTTTATATACATGAATTGTAATTATCTTGGTTTGTATAGAAGTGATAAAAGACTGATAGGTCTGTAATTTCTAATATTTTCTATGTCACCATTTTTATATATTAATATTGAATCTGCATTCTTCCAATCATATGGTACATCTTTATCATTTGGACATTTGGTATATAACTTTGCCAAAATTTTTCCTATTTCTTCACCTGCTTTTTTAAAGATATTGATTATAATTTCATTATTACCTGGAACTTTTTCCTTTTTTAAAGATTTCACTGAATGTCTTGAAATCCTAGACAGTTCAAAAGATATAGTAGTTGTAGGTTGTACTTATTATTATTATTATTATTATTATTATTATTATTATTATTATTATTATTATTATTATTATTATTATTATTATTATTATTATTATTATTAATAATATTAATATATTAATATTAATATTAATAATAATAATAATAATAATAATAATAATATTAATAATAATAATAATAATAATAATAATAATAATAATAATAATAATAATAATAATAATAATAATAATAATAATAATAATAATAATAATAATAATAATAATAATAATAATAATAATAATAATAATAATAATAATAATAATAATTTTGGATCATATATTTGTCAGATTAAACCAGAATCAAAGTTATAAATCGTCTGTACAAAATATTTTTATTTCGGATCATTTTGCAACTGTGTTGAGGTTATTAAATTGTAGACCACATGTAAATACTCATTTATATATTAATAAGTTATCACATAATAAACTAAAAATGTTATTATCTGATCAGAATTGGGATTATGTTTTTGCTCTGCATGATGTTGATTCAGCATTTTTAAAATTTCAAGATATTTGTAAATCTTTAATTGCAAAATCTATGGTTAGTTTTAAATTGACTAGCAAAAACCGCAAGCGCTCAGCCTGGATAACGAATGATTTGATTGGAAAAATTAATCAAAGAAATCATTTAAAATGTTTGGGTGGAGATTTGTTGACTTTGAAGAAATTGAATACTGAGATTAAATCTGATATTCGGAAATTAAAATTTCAATATTATCAAAAATATTTTAATGATAAAAATATTTCTTTGAAATGGAAGTTGATAAATTCTCTTGTAAAGAAACCTTTGTCAAATCAACTTAAATTTATAAAACACAATGATAATTTGATTGAAGTAGAAAATAATGAAAAATGTGTTGCTGACTTGTTTAATTTTTTTTTTTCAGATCTATCAATAGATAGAACACCAGTACAAGAATTGTCTTTTGCTGATTCTTGTCTAAATTCTTTTTTGTGTACAGATGTTACTGATTTGGATTTGTCTGGTAAAATTGATCTCTTAAAGAATGTTCATTCAGCTGGTCTAGATAAGTTAACACCAAAGATTCTTAAGGAAAATAAGTCAGCTTTCATACCTGTTCTTGTTTATTTGTTTAATCTTTCCTTAAATGTTGGTTTGTTTCCTACTTGTTTGAAGGTTGGTTTTATTACACCTGTTTTTAAAAAGGGTGATCCTGTACAGCTTGACAATTATAGACCAATATCTATTATATCTGTAATATCCAAATTGTTAGAGATGGTGGTTAAAGAGAAAATGATGTCATTTTTATCTAAAAATAATATTTTATCTGAACATCAATATAGATTTATGTTTGGTAGAAGTACCTTGGACACTTTCTATAGTCATATAAACAATTTGACAACTTCACTAGATAAGGATTTTAAAACTGTTGCTATTTATTTAGACTTGTCTAAGGCATTTGACTCTGTATCTCACAAAATTTTACTTAAGCGTTTATATTCATATGGTTTTCGTGGTGGATTTATTTCATGGTTTGCGAGTTACTTAAAGGATAGAAAACAAGCAACAAATATTTCTGGTGTTGTAAGCTCTTTTATAACAGTTAACCATGGTGTACCACAAGGTTCAGTTTTGGGTCCCATTTTATTTATAATTTATATAAATGATTTATTTTCTTTACCTTTAGAATCTAAGATTTATGGTTTTGCAGATGATATTGATTTATCTTATGCTGCAGTTTCATATAATTTTGTTGAAAAAATAATTAATGATGATTTAATCCTAATTAGTAAATGGTTAGCATTTAATAATTTATCAATTAATCTGAGTAAAACAAAAGCTATTAATTTTTCTTATAGGTCAAATATTCATTCGCTTAACATTACTATTTGTAATAAGTATTTTTGGCATTGTAATAGCACTTGTACTTGTGCTAACATTTCTTTTGTTGATAATATTTGCTATCTAGGTGTTTTTATTGACTCCAGACTATCTTGGTCAAACCATATTGACTTCCTTTGTTCTCGTTTACGTAAATTAAATTATATGTTTTTCTACTTATCTAAATTTTTTCCTCGGTCAGCTTTGATTACTTTATATATTTCTTCTTATCAAAGCTTATTATGTTATAATATATCAGTTTGGGGGAACTGTTCTACTTTTGCAATGACTACATTGTCTGTTTTACAGAATTATACAATGCGTATCATTTTTGGTAGATCACGTGCCACATCTGTTAAAGATATTTATGCCACTTTTAATATACTAGATGTTTTCCATTTGTATAAATATAGAGTGATTCTTGATATTTATTGTAGGAAACTTCATTTGGATACTAAATCTTCTGTTGTAAATACTCGTTTATCTACTAAATATCAGCTAGCTTTACCTAATTTTCTTAAAACATCTAGTAGGAAGCAATTTAGTTATAATGGTCCTAAATTATTTAATATGTTTATAAGAGATTGTTCTGTGAATTTAATGAGCACTAGTTATTTGATTTTTAAAAAGCATTTATGGCACTGGTTATATTATGCTAAGCATTAGTTTTATTTTGTTTATTTTTTTTTTTGTTTATACTGTATGTTATGTTGTAATTATTTCTACTGTTATTGAATTTAAATGTAATATCTGTATAATTTTAATATTTTATGTTATATATATACTATATTTTTTGTATTTTATTAGTGTTTTTAGTAAATACTCGTTTATCTACTAAATATCAGTTAGCTTTACCTAATTTTCTTAAAACATCCAGTAGGAAGCAATTTAGTTATAATGGTCCTAAATTATTTAATATGTATTTATAAGAGATTGTTCTGTGAATTTAATGAACACTATCTTATTTGATTTTTAAAAAGCATTTATGGCACTGGTTATATTATGCTAAGCATTAGTTTTATTTTATTTTTTTTGTTTATATTGTATGTTATGTTGTAATTATTTACTACTGTGATTGAATTGCCAAATGCAATATCTGTGTGATTTTAATATTTTATGTTATATTTATACTTTTTTTTTGTATTTTATTAGTGTTTTTAGTTGTTACATTTAAATTCCTCACACAAGATTTTTCTTGTATGGAATTTATCTCACTGTATTATACATTTATTGTTTGCTTCATAATGAATAAATAAATAAATAAATTAAAATTATTATTATTATTATTATTATTATTATTATTATTATTATTATTATTATTATTATTATTATTATTATTATTATTATTATTATTATTTGATTATTGCTGCTGACTTTGTAGAGTTAACATGTGTTATTTGTCTCTCTGATTTTTGAATTCTATAATTCTTATTTGGCTAAGTTTTTTTTCCTATTTGTGATGGTATTATTAAGTAGAGTTTGGAGATTTTATTGATATTGTTTTGTATGTATTTTATTTTCTAATGGTTTTATATTTCAATTTTTTTTATTGATTTCTTTTAACTTATTTTTAAGTAGCCATTTTTTTTTTGATTTTTTAATCTTGTTTTAGAATTTTTTTTTATCTTAGTTTTTTATCTTTGTTGTAATTTTTTTTTTTTTTAATTAATTGATTTATTTTATTCTTTTTGATTTTTTTTTTATCTTTACTTTAGATTCTTAATTATCTTACTTTTTAATCTCTGTTGGAATTTTAATTAGTTTTAATTTTATTTTTTGTTTGTTTGGTTTTAAAACTTAAGGTTTTTAATATTATGGATAAATGTAATTCTTGTCATTTAGCTCTTCCTTTTGGTGGAAATTTTATAACTTGTCTGGGTTGTAATGGGAATGTTCATTTTAAATGTAGTACAGTAAGTGAAAAGACATTTAAAAATATGTCATCTACAAATAAAGCATTATGGAGGTGTAAAAATTGTAGAGCAGGAACTAATTTAAATTTGACTTTAAATGATGGATCTAGTTCTGATTCCTTATCTAATTCTTTAGATAATAATTCTAGTCTTGAATTACTTCAGCAGATGAATAGAAAACTTGATATGCTGCCTGTTTTACAGAATAATATTGATTCCTTATCTCAATCTTTTGCTAAACTTACTTTAGAATTTGAATTAGTTCAAAATAATATAAAAATATTGATTAGAGAATTTAATGAAATGAAAGAAAAAGTAAAAGCACAAGATTCTTTGTTATGCAATTTGCAAAAAGAAGTTTTTTATTTAAAGCAGCAAAGATTAGAAAACAATATTGAAATTGTTGGTGTTGATTATGCTAATGATGAAAATTTATTTAATATTGTTGAAAATATAGCTAAAAAATTAGAATTGTCAGACTTTAATAAAAATTATATTAATTCTATTTATAGATTAAAATATGGAGGTAGTTTTAGGCCTGTAATAAAAGTTAATTTTGTTAGTAAAATGGTAAGAGATTTATTCTTGTCAGGAGGTAAAAGAATTAAATTATATCTATCTGATGTTTTGCCCATTGCTACAGCTGATAAGCGTATATATTTGAATGAAGATCTGTTGCCTGAAAATAGGAAATTATTTTGGAAAGTTCGTTCAATGGCTAAAGAAAATAAGTATAGATTTGTTTGGATTAAAGATGGGAAAATTTGGTTGAGGAAAGATACTGGGGATAGGGCTATTAGGATTGTTTCTGAATCGGATTTGTCTAATTTATGACATGGATTATCTTTTAAAAATACTGTTACAGAAAAAGATAATTTGGCTATTGAAAATTTTAAGATTTTTCATATAAATATTCGTAGTGTGAGGAAACACTTTGATGAGTTGTTAATTCTTTTACATTCACTTGATTATTCATTTGATATTATAATTTTGTCTGAGATCTGGATTAAGGAATGTGAAAAAGGACTGTATGAGTTAGAGGGATATACATCAATTATTAATTGTAGAATTAATAATAGGTCAGGTGGAGTTTTAGTTTATTATAAATCAGTGCTTTGTGTGACTTCTATTGATGCAGTGTTTGATTCTTCTGAATGTCTTGTTTTAAATTTCATTTTAGGTTCAGACAAATTAACACTTATTGCTCTGTATAGGTCTTGCAGTCATACAGTTGAAAGCTTTAGTGATGAACTTGGTGATTTGCTTACTAAATTAAATGATAAATTCATTATTCTTGTTGGTGACTTGAACATTGATATTTCTGGTGAAATTTCTGTTGCTGCTCAACATTATTTAAATATGCTGTCACTTTTTGGATTTATTCAATGTTTATTTCATCCTACACGTGTTACATCTTCATCATCTTCACTTATTGATCACGTCTTTGCTAGATGTCCTGAAAATATTCTTTTGAAAACATCTTTTTTGGATTGGTGTCTTACAGATCACAGAGGAATTGTTGTTACTTTTAAAAAGAATTTTTCTCATAGTAAAAAGTGTTTTAAACTTTTATCTCATGATCGTTTGAAATCCTTAATTACTAAATATGATTGGAATTTAATCTTTGAGTTGAATGATGTAAATTGTGCATTTTCATTCTTTGTTGACAAGATGAAGGAGTTTATAGATTATTGTTCTTTTATAAAATATATAAAGAAGAAAGATCTGAAGAGACATGATTGGATTACAAATGAGTTAATATCAAAAGTTAACAGTAAGAATAAATTGTACAAGCTTTTCAAAAGGTTTCCTGCTAATGAAGATTTAAAAATTCAGCTAAAGGTTCTTGATAAAGAAATAAAGAAAGATATAGTCAAAGCTAAATTGATTTTCTATTCTACTCAAATTGATTCTTTAAAATCAACTAAATTAAGCAACTTTTGGACTGTTGTTAAAAAATTTATTTTTAAAGAAGGATTTTCACAAATTTCTAGACTAAAGACTAATGAAATATCTATTGATGTTTTAAATAATTCAAAACTAATAGCTGATCATTTCAATCAATATTTTGTACACAGTGTGGAATTGTTAATGAATAGTTTTGACAATAATTGCAGTTCTCATGTTTTTCAATATAAGAAATCTATCCTGAATTCTTTTGTTTTTAAAGAGATTGAAGATTGTGAAATTTTAGATTCTCTTTATAAAATGAGACATAAAAAATGTATTGGTTTGGATTGTATTTCTGTAAAAATATTAATTGAAAATGTTTCCATTCTTTTACCAATTTTATCTTTTTTATTTAATTCTTCTATTGATTCAGGTATATTTCCAGATTGTTTAAAATCTGCTGTTGTTACACCTATTTTTAAGAGTGGAGATAGGGAATGTTTGGAAAACTACAGGCCAATTTCTATTTTATCAACATTGTCTCAAATTTTGGAAATGTGTGTAAAAAACAGAATTGTTTTGTTTTTTCAAAAATATAATTTATTTTCAAACAATCAATTTGGGTTTTTGCCAGGAAGATCTACAGAACTGGCTTTATCTGAACATGTTTCAGTCATCACTGAATCTTTAGAAAAAGGTTACAAAACTATAGGCATTTATTTAGATTTGCGGAAAGCATTTGACTGTGTTCCACATGATATATTAATAATTAAGTTACACCATTGTGGCATAAGGAGTGCTATGCTTGAATGGTTTAAATCTTATTTAAGTAATAGAAGCCAATTTGTGAAAATTAATAATTTTTTGAGTGATTCTGAAATAATTAGATATGGAGTTCCTCAAGGTTCAGTCCTGGGACCATTGTTATTTACTGTTTATATTAATGATCTGCTTGATCTTTCTCTTCATTCTAACATTTTTTGTTTTGCAGATGATACTGCTTTGGTTACTTCAGCAGTTTCATATAGTTTACTTGAGAAACTTGTGAATGAAGATTTATTTAAAATTACACAATGGATGAACAGTAATAGATTACTGCTAAATATTAATAAATGTAATTACATAATGTATTCTCTTAAAAATATTCCAGCAAAAGACTTGTTAATTCAATTGCCTTATGTTAATAAAACGTCTTGTCAGAAAATTACCAGGACTTCAACAATTTCTTACCTTGGCTTGGTTTTGGATGAGTATTTACATTGGGATAAACATATTCTTTGGCTTCAAGTAAAATTAAGAAAACTTAATTTTCTTTTTTATAGATTAAGAGATTGTTTGAATAAATCTGTCCTATTAAGTATATATAAACAAATTTTCTTAAGCAGACTTTCTTGTGGTATAACATTATGGGGTGGCACTGCAGCATATTTTTTGAAGTCATTGCAAACACTACAAAATTTTACGTTAAGAATTATTTTGTTTAAACCTTTGGATTTGCCAAGACTTGAATTATTTAAGTGTGCTGGAGTTTTAACTATTCATCAATTATTTTTAGTGAATATTTTGTGTTATTATATTAAATACAAAAAAATGAATAAATATAATTCTTCATCAATAATGGTGACTAGATCAAGTGATTTTGATTTATTATTTGAACCAGTGTACTTTAAAACTCATTGCAGATATCAGAAATGTTATCTTGGTCCAAGATTTTATAATATTTTTATAAGAAACATTGGATTTAATGTTAATGACTTATCAAGGAAAACTTTGAGAAAATTAATTATGAACTGGATTGTAATTGATGATAATCAAAAACTTTTTATTTCTATTTAATTATTTTATTGTATATTAATGTTTTTTATTTTATTGCACATGTATTTTTGTTAAGCTCCATGCGTGATTTATTTATCACAAGGAGATTATATGTTTAATAAATTAAATTAAATTAAATTAAATTATTATTATTATTATTATTATTATTATTATTATTATTATTATTATTATTATTATTATTATTATTATTATTATTATTATTATTATTATTATTATTATTATTATTATTATTATTATTATTATTATTATTATTATTATTATTATTATTATTATTATTATTATTATTATTATTATTATTATTATTATTATTATTATTATTATTATTATTATTATTATTATTATTATTATTATTATTATTATTATTATTATTATTATTATTATTATTATTATTATTATTATTATTATTATTATTATTATTATTATTATTATTATTATTATTATTATTATTATTATTATTATTATTATTATTATTATTATTATTATTATTATTATTATTATTATGTTTCAAAGCAAAACTTTATTGAGTCTAAAAAGTTACAGAGTCATATATTGATTTTTTACAAATGAAAAACAAATTACAACTTTCAGTATATAAGTCTTTATCTTTTCTGCATACTTTTTTTTTCTTCTTGTTTTTAAATTTGGTCTTCTATTTAGTTCAGTTTATGCTTGCATTTTTTTTTTAAAGTTGGAAAAAATGCTGATGTTGAAAATGTCATCATCTATCTTATTGGTCTTTATATTTCATAGACTGGATCTTTGTTTCAAGTGTGACCATGTGGCTGCAAATATATCTGGTTGAGCTAGGATGCTGTCTCTTTTTCTTAACAGTTCTAGTTTTATTGAATATGTTGCTGGGTGGCGTCGAGGGTTATTGGCAAGTGCAAAAGTGCATCTGGTGCACCAGTAGGCATAAAGGCTGTATGTTGCTGCACGAATAGCAGGGTTGTTGCCTTTTTTAAATGTATTTATTATTTCATCAATTGAAATGATAGCCTTTCTGTATGTGGTAAACATTGTGCGACGTATTGTTTCTAGGGCACTGCAGGAATGAAGAAAATGATCTTGTGTCTCTTCTTCTCTATGACATAGCCCGCACATGGGGTCTATATTTGTATAGAATCTACGAAATCTAAGGAAATGGGTTGTGGGTAGAGCATTGAGATTAAGCTTAAGTAGAAAATCAAATAATTTTGGTTCTAATGACCATTTTCTGAATTGTTGCAGTAGTTGCCTGTTGTCTATTCCAAGAACTGATGGATGTAGATTGGGTGTCTGGTTTGGATGTAGTATATTGTAAATGTCCCAGTATGTATACTTGTTGTCATTATTGAGTGATATTTTGTTGTATATTGGCTTGAGTTCTTCAATCAGTGTGGATAGATATCCATATGAAGGGGGTGGTCTGTCTGTGGGTATTATACTGATTACACACTCCAGGTCTGGAAATCTTTTTATGGTTGCTGTTATTAGATTTACTGATTTCTGTGTGTAAAAAACATTGATTGTATGGAGTCCAAGTCCATTGCTATGTGGTGGTCTGCTCAGATTTTTTAAAGAGATTGCCACTGTCTTTCTCTTCCATATTAGTTTGTTACAGATTGATGAGATTTTAGATATGAATGTTTTTGCAAATTTGATTATAGGTGTATAGTATGTAATTTTTGTAATTATAAGTTGATTAAATAGTGCTACCTTTGCATATATTGACAGGTATGACTTTTCAAGTGAGGCTGTGATTTTTTCAGCATCTTTTTTTAATTTATTTTGAAATTTTTTGCCTCATTCCATTGGTTCCAAGGTAGAATGGGAAACCAAGGAAAGCAGATGGTTTACCATTAAACATCTCTGTACAGTGCTTGCCTGTGTATATTGACCATGCAGCAGTTTTATTTGTGTTAATTTTTAAATTAAAATTTGAGGTATAATTCTTGATTATCTCTTGTAATATGGGGAGGTTCTTTTTAGAGGGGAGGAAAACGGTTACATCATCCATATAGGCTATGCATGATATATTTAAAGCAGTGTTTGGAATTTGAATGCCTTTTATTTTTTTCTGTATCTCTATTAATAGAGGATTTATATATATTGTAAAGAGCAAGGCACTTAGGGGGGATCCTTGTGGGATGGATTGACTCGGTCTGAAGGCTGGTGATTTTTTTCCATTCAATGTGATGTGAATTTCACGGCTGAGTAGCAGATTGGCTATTATATATAGTAGGGATGGAGGTGTTGTTGTTTTTTTCAGCACGTCTAATAATTTGGCTATAGGCACTGAGTCAAAAGCTGCCTCAATGTCTAGTTGAACTATAATTGGTGCATATTTCTTTCTTTTTTTTTACTACTTCGATAATTGTTTTGTACATTAAGGCACCCTGGCCAATGGATGATCCTTTTTTGGCATATTGTGCTGATGATAACACAGGGAGTATGTGTTGTTCTATTTTTTCCTTTATCACTCTTTCAAGAATTTTTATTCCTAAAGGTCCCATTGAAATTGGTCGTAGATTAGATAAAGATGATATTGCTGTTGGTTTTTTGTTAAATGGAACCATTGCAATTGGGTATAGACTTTGTATGTTGTAAATTTTTTGGGATATGTAATTGGCTAGATCGCACAGGTATTTTGCTGTGAAGTGACTAAGATGTTTGAACACAAATTTGGGAATTCCTTGTGGTCCTGGGTGACATGTGTTTGTTATTGTTGCAAGTTGAAATACAATGTCAGTTGTTGTTATTGGTGTGTCTGTTTCAGGGTCTCCAAATATGTCTTCATTTGGTATGTACACTCTCTGTTTTTGCAGTTTTTTTTTAAAGTGTTGATATATTGGGTTTATCATGTTATGTCCAGCTGTTATAGAGCCATCTATTTCAAGTGCCATAGGCACTCTGACTGTGGATGGGTATCCCAATGCCCACCGTATGTATGCTCTGGTCCAAGTATGTTGTTGTGTAAGGCATATTTTTTTTCTTTTTTATTGCTACATATTGCTTTAGTGTATTGCATGTATTGTTGTACATTTCTGTAAGTTTTTTAATTTGTGTTTGATTATCTGTAGTTGGTCTGGAAATGGTTATTCTTTTATGTAGTTCATCTGCCAATGCTAATAATCTGGTGGGGGGTGTTGAGTTGCAGGTAATATGATTGATGTTGAAAGAAAGTATATTGGTGAATGCTATATACTTTTGTACTGGATCGAGTGACATGTTTTGAAGTTTTTGGAGCATTATATATGTTTCTGAATATAAGAATTCAGTTGTTTGTGCTGGAAGAAGTATTCGCATAGTCTTTTGGAGGGCTATTGTTGTATTCTGTATTTTTGTTAGGTCGAGGGTGATGAACTGAGCAGCATGATCTGAGATTATAGATGGACAGAGTTCAAGATTAAAATAATGATGTAACATTGGTGAGTAGAAACACAAATCAATAAGTGACTTATATCTATTGTTATTAAAAGATATTGAGTTTGATGGGAGAAAACCCTCAGCACTCATAAGTGGGATTGTTATTTGATGGATCCATTTGGTGACAAAAGTTTGGTAGGTCATGTTGAAATCTCCCAGGAGTATTATGGGATTTGGTGTTGCTGTAAGCATTGAATTTATTGTTGCTATTATTCTGGAGATGATGACAGGGCCTGGTGGTATATATACAAATACTAGGTTAAGTGTGATATTTTTATGATGGAGTGTTAATATGATAAGATTAGAGTCAATATATATAATTTTAAAAGAATCGAAAGGGCAGTTGTGGGAAATAATTATGCCTGTGCCACCTGATGGTGATGATGATTGCCTTGAGCAGGCACAAAAACCTTGGCTGACTAAATATTTTGATGGATCAATTTGAGAGCTGCTGTATATTTTTGTTTCCAAAAGCCCCAGTATGTGTGGTTGTGTTGTATGTAACCATTTTTTGAGATCAAAAAGTTTTTTGGTGGCATTTAAGCCTCTAATGTTGAGAGATCCAATTTTTATCTTCATGTTTTAAATAATTTTTTAACAGGGTATTGATTTTTATTTTATTTTTAATACTAAATGTTTGTTTATATTGCAGTAGATGGATGCTGATACATATTTAAGACATTGTTGGGTTTATTATCAGTTTTTCTTTCATTTAATATTGCTTCAGACTCTATACAGGCAATTTGTGATGAAACCGAACAGGTGTCCATTTGTTGTTGGCTTACATCCATTTCTATTTCATCATTTTCTAAATTGTATATGTCTGATGAGTTGTGCTTTTGGTCTGTTTTTTTTGCCTTTTTGGATTCATGGTTTTTAGGTGGTCTACCTGGCTTTCTTTTTCCCTCTGGTGTATTCTCTTGAATAGGTGGAAGAGGGGCTTCTATTGCATCCATTATGTTTGATGCAGTTTTGTTTATAATTGTAGTTTTTTTTATTATTGGTATCTTTATATTATCTGGATTTATATTTTCATTATATAACTGTGTGTGTTTACTTTCTGTTTGTTGATTTTTACTTGGTACACATTTTGTTTTATTGAGATGCTGATCCTGTGATGTAATTGCTGTATTTTGTGTTGTGGTTTCTTGAGAATTATTTTCGTTTGAATCTTGGATTTCTGTGTTAGTTTTTGTGTTATTATTTTTTTGGTTGGTCTTTGGGATAGGCAATTCTGCTCCATTATTATTTTTGTTTGTGGGTGTTTGAACCTGTTTTTTTCCGGTTTCTATTATTGGGTTGCCAATGGATGTAGTGTTATTATAAATTTTATTTTCATCACTGGGTTGTTCTGGGGAGAGGATTTTAGTTTGTTCACAGTGATTGCTTTTTGTGTTATCGCACTGAGTTGCTAGGTGTCCTCTCTGTCCACAGCCAAAACAATGTGGCTTTAGACCTCTTATGTGAAGAGAGAGTGTCGCTTCTTGATCTGTAATCTGTGTTGGAATCGTTGAGGCGTCTACGTTTTTATGTAGTTTTATTTTAAATTCAAAACGATTACTACATATCGGTATAGGTGTGTCTTTTAAATATATAGGCTGTAGGGCAATTACTTTTCCAAACGGGTTTATCATTTTTTGAAAATCTTGTACGTTGTATTTAAGATAAGTATTTTTAAGCACTCCAGTAATTATATTTTTCCGGTTTTCATCTATAATTACGAGTGCGTAATTATCAAGTGCTAAAATAGTGGATTGAAAACGTTCTTTTTGCTGCTGAGTATAAAAATCAATGGTTATATATCGAGAATTTGGATGGTCGGCGATACAAGAGATTGTTTCCCATAGTGCATTTTGCGTGATTGCTTCATATAATAAAGCTTTTGGGAAACGATATAATGAGCATTGATTATCGGTTACTGCGAGTACTAACGAAGTTGGTGAAAAAAACCTGCGAAATGTTTCAAATAACGTACGAGGCACCGTATTACTGAAACGGTCCGTCACATTTTCAAGCGTTTCTTTTGTCCAGATTGCGGCTGGGGGTTGATTTTCCTCTCGAGTGTTTAGATCAAGATTTTTTATATCATTTGTGTTTGTTCTACGGAAGCGCGGTATTTGAGTTGGTGCTGTAGTATTGCTATTACTTTTAAGTACTTTTGCATACGAAATAGGCGATGTTGAAACTAACGATGTTGTTAATTTCGTATTGGTGCTTAATTCGCTCACGCTTGACTGGGCAGTAGCCATGATTTATTCTGACTCAAGTCAGTATTTTTTTTTTAAAAAAAAGATATTAAAACACACCGATATTTTTCAAAAAACACTATTAATCTATTATATAATTCGATTTTTCCTGTATTATGTTTGTTTTGCGAATAACAAGTTGGAACAAAAGTAAAAAATAAATACTTACATCGGAGAACTTAAGGATTGCTTCTTACCTCAGCAGAGATTTGCTGTGGGATGTTATTATTATTATTATTATTATTATTATTATTATTATTATTATTATTATTATTATTATTATTATTATTATTATTATTATTATTATTATTATTATTATTATTATTATTATTATTATTATTATTATTATTATTATTATTATTATTATTATTATTATTATTATTATTATTATTATTATTATTATTATTATTATTATTATTATTATTATTATTATTATTATTATTATTATTATTATTATTATTATTATTATTATTATTATTATTATTATTATTATTATTATTATTATTATTATTATTATTATTATTATTATTATTATTATTATTATTATTATTATTATTATTATTATTATATAATTCTTGATAGAACTCTTCTACCCATTTCATGATGACATTTCTCTTTTTAGTAATAGTTCCATTTTTTTATTGCATAAATAAGTTTGCTACCAATATAAACATGTTGTTTTACATTCTTGAGACTTATTTTTTTTATAGTTTTCCTTGACAATTGGCAATTATACTTTCTTATATCATTATTAACTCTTTTTCATACCATTTTGCAAAATTCTAAATATTCAATCCTTCTTAATGCCTCATTTATATATATATATCCCTTCTTTTTTTCATAAATTTTCAAGTCTCAATAGAAATTTTACCAGCTATCTTTGTTGCAGTTTTTAAAAGTGTATCAGTTATTTTTCTATTGATTTCATTCAAATCTGAATCATGTTCAAAATCTGTTAACATTGAAAATGATTGGCAAGTTCTAATTTAAATATAGTCAATGAATGAAAACATATATTAGTGTTTTCCTGAACGTTTGTGGTGATAATGTTTTAATTGTATTTTTATATCGGATTATGTCCATCATTTAATATGAGTATTGAATGTCTTTAGAAAAATTTAACTTGATTTAAATATTCCAAATACATTCAACTGTTAGTAATAGCACATCAAACAGGTTAGTATATGCACAATGTTTCAAGATATATTCTCCCCTCTTCTTCAGGTGTTGCTGGCCTGATCAATGGCAGTACTAGCATGGAATTCAAACCTGGGCTCGTAAATTCTTGAGTATTGAATTTTAAGGTAATGCTCTAACCAACTGAGCTATCCTGCCAAAGGCAACAGACAGTAAAAATTTCATATGAAGAAACTTAGATTCACTTCTATTGAAGGCAAAACACGAGAGAGCGATTTTAAACTGTATAGTTCTAAACCATTGAGCATCACATGATCACATTTCCTATACTAGCACATTAATTGTTGATAAACAGAGCAAAACTCTCCATACAGTATTGCCACCTGTGCTAAACAGAGTAATCAACGGATGCCAGAAGGCTTGTGCACAAGCCTTCTGACATCCATTGATTACTCTGTTTAGCACAGGGGGCAATACTGTATGGAGAGTTTTGCTCTGTATAGTTCTATTTATAAACTTTTCAAATGACATCATAGCAACTATAGCAACGCTCTGCATTAACTCTTTGGTCAATTTCAGTTAGTGTCCCATAAATAAAAATATTATTGCAAAATAATAACAAAAGAAATATTTTATAATTATAACATGGTGAATATATAATACTAACATCTTAAAATACCAATAGTACTTTTTCATTCTAACATAAATTAAACAATTTAGACTACATTCTTTCATATTACACTGAAAATGTACTTCTATACATATTTTCTAAGACAAGATTATACAAATAAAATAAGAAAAATACTAGAAACATAAAATGTGTGTATTGTCTGTTATCTACTATAGTGAATGCAGTAATGAAAATATACATAATAAAGAAAAAATAATTTTATCAAGACTATAAACTTTTTTATTTACACATTCATTTTTAAAATGAATGAAGTCAATTCATAATTTTTCTACAGTAAAATTAATAATAAATAATTCTTTTTCTCAATATTATATGTTGTCTTAGCAATATATTACAATGCTCTCCACATTAATGTATTCACTATTAAAATCAAAGAAGAAAAAAAATTACAACTAACATTTTACCACATATTGAAATTGATTTCAATACTTCAGTGGGTACAATATGGAAGAGAGGGGTGTATATAATTATTATATTTAACTTGAAATAAAAATATGATAATTCAATTAATTAATTCAGTCACTATTTTTAAAACAAGTGACTAAGTTAATTAATTTATGGATGACTGTCTTTTTTTTTCAACTTAAATCTGACAAGTAAAACTGCGATTGGAAAACATATACATATTTTTTGGTGTTTAATACATTTCTCATCAAATTAAAAGCATTTTTATAAAATATTTTGATATATCAGAGATGCCCAACTTGTAGCTTGGAAGCCACATGTGGCATCTTTTATTGTGGTTCATTTTATGAACAATGTGCTCAATAATGTTCCAAGCAGTTCTACTTTCATATCATTGAAGCATAACACAAAGTTGTAGTTATTAAAAGATTAGTCAGTTGAGTTACTTTGTAATACTTTTTTATGCAAAGTGAAATTTTCAAAGTTGTACGACAATCAACTGTATATTAATCATTAATATTTTAATAATTATTTTGTAATTACCATAATTATATCTGCATGTGAGCTAGAAAAAAAACTGTATATACTACTATTAGTTTCATGGAGAAATGGGAACAAAAATATTTTTTATTTATTTTTAAGAATAAATGAATTTATTTGATTTGTGTTTCAATAATTGTTGTAGGAATAACATGGAACATTTTTACAATAGTTCATCAAACATATGATATGGAACATCCTTGTAACAGCAATTTTTAAAAATGTAAGTGAATAAGTTGAAAATATTAGTTGTCAACATTTACCAGGGTTGTGAATAAAATGAAAGTTGCTACAGTTGTATCATTTAAGGTTACATGTATATTTTCAATACCCAACAAGTCATTCATCACATGACTTAATTTAAACACAGGCAAAACTCTCTGTACATATTGCCACTCAGTACAAGCCAGAGTAATCAATGGATGCCAGAAGACGTGCATAAAATCCCCATCTAGTGCCTACTCATCCAAGTGGCAATACATATAGAGAGTTTTGCCTGTCTTAATAACAGTTATGAGCAAGCATAAGCATTGGTAATCATGCGATGACTTAATTTAATAAGCTTGTATTACAAATGTAATATAATGAGTATGCTAATAGCTCTAAATAAGCTTCCCCAATGAATGCAGCTAGAGAAAGTACTTAAAATTTCTATCTAGAATTACCCCTATCCTCAAACCAGTTTTGAGCTAATGGCTCTTCTCGATGATGTCCTAGGACATTCAGAAACCAGTTCTAAAATACCAACTCAAGTCCAACACTTATCTAATACTCTGAAATTTTCAGACATCTATATGTCTTCAAATCCAACTATCTAACTTAAATAGCTGTATGAGTCTAAACAAACTTCAGCTGCACCATATATTAATAACCATAGCAATATAACATCACCAAAGCCTCAAAAGCAAAACTTGTACATCATGTGATTTAATTTAATCATATTTCAATACACAAAAATCCATTTGATGAAGGCAAAATAATTAAAGAAGTAATGCCTACTGCATCAGGGATATTATTTCAAGGAAATTAAAAATAAGAATGAATTTATGTCAGCTAGGAAGAATTTCAATTATCCAGAAAGTCAGTTATTCATAGAATAACAACAATGTTCAAAAATATCAAAGCACAAATAAAAAAATAATTTACAAAAATGCGGTATTTGAACTCAGATTTTCACATGACTCTCAAACCATTCATGCTATCTCATACTACTGTTACCCTTGATCACACACATGTTGAAAGATAAATAATCACCTATATATGCATTTTGTGCTAAACCAGCACTCGTCAGTTGTTCCAGATTATCATCTCCACACATATATACAATCAAAGCTTAGCTTATATTAAGATAGCCAATCTTCATATTTTAATGAACAGGTTTCAACCCACTCCACCCCACAATTCTTCAGCCATCCACTTCATTGAAAATCTGATGATGGAAATGCTCAAAGCTTATTTTAGTGCCAACCTTCTCATCCTACCCATATTGACCACCAGTCACTCTGATCCCTCATGTACAGGCCATAATCCATTTATATACATATATGAGAAATAGGTAGACCTTACAGCACTTTATTTTGGAATATGATTTTTCTACAGTACAGGCTTTGCATACCAGCAAGCTGAGCTTTGATTGTATATATGTGTGGAGATGATAATCAGGACCAAATGACGAATGCTAGTTTAGCACAAAATACATATATTGGTATTATGTATCTTTTTGACATGCATGAGATCAAGTAAATCAGCACTGTGAGATAGCATGGATGCTTGAGGGTCATGTGAAAGTCTAAGTTCAAACCTCCTATATATTACACATGTAAGTGTAGGTATGAAAAGCCTGTATTGTAGAAAAATTCATGTTTCAAAATAAAGTGATGTAAGGTCTGCCCATCCTTCATATATGTATGTAAATGGATTATGTCCTCTACATGAAGGGTCAGAGTGACTTGTAGTCAACATGGATAAGATAGAAGGTTGGCATTAAGGTGGGCTTTGAGCGTATCATCATCAGATTTTTAATGAAATAGATGGCTGAAGAGTAGTGGGATGGAGTGGTTTGAAGCCTGTCCATTAAAGTATGAAGATTGGCTATCTTAATAGAAGCTGAGCTCTGATTGTATATATGTGTGGTGATGATAATCTGGACCAACTGATAAGTGCTGGTTTAGCACAAAATACATATATTGGTGATTATTTATATTGGTGATTATTTATCTTTTCAACATGTGTGTGATCAAGTGTATCAGTGGTATGAGATAGCATGGATGGCTGAGGGTCATGTAAAAGTCTGAGTTCAAACCCCTATATATTACATGCAAATGCAAGTATAAAAAAGCCTGTACTGTCAAAAAAATCATATTTCAAAAATGAGTGTTTCTACCTTTACAGTGTGGTGAATCAATAGATATCTGCGATATAGCTCACATAAATACTCTTATAAGGATAGTCTTTAATGATTATTGTCAATTTGCCATTTAGAAGAAATACATGTAGAGATAATATACACTGTATTATTAAAAATCACATTAAAGATATTAATCTCCTAATCTTCTCCTTAAAAAACTTGTGAACCTAACAATAGATGGAACACCAGCCATGATTGGTTCTGGTCTTAGCTCCTTCACATTATGTAAGAATGATGCTGATTTGCCAAACTTTTTTATTACCACTGTATCATGCATCAACAAACATTATGTACAAAAGTGCTGCATTATTAATTAACATGTCATAAAAGTTGTTCTAAAAATTATAAATTCTATTCTTGCCAGATCACTTCAGAACAGATTATTCCTATCACTGACTGGTAAACTTGGGTGCTGAGTATGGAACTTCTGAAGTTCCATGGCTTAGCAAGGGAGAAGCCTTATAACAATTCTTAGATTTCTTCCAGAGAATAAACAATTTGTAGAATCCCAAAGTGTAACTTATGAAGAATTTAGTGATTGTAATTTGTTATCTAATTTAACCTTTCTTATAAACATAACAAAACTGAATATACTCAATCTTGAACTACAAGGAAAACAATAAACTATTATAGAATTAATAGTAAGTGTAAACATATTTAAAGCAAAATTATATTTATGGATATCCCAAATAAAGAAATGTAACTTGAGTTACTTTCCAAAAAGACAGATCACAGATTTGAACCCTCTACTCCTAGAATTGTTTGCATTGAGAAAAATGACTGTAAACAAAAAATCAAGGAAGCATATTTTATCACTAACAACAATAACTGCGTTAACAGATGTGACACTTGCTTTGATATTTCCAAACATTGGACAAATTAAACAATTTACAAATAATTTGCATATTACTATCTATGCACTACTCCACATTATGTATTTTTGTAGCTATGAATATGAGGCAATATGCCTCAAAAGCACTCAGCTTTTACTTATTCATTTATTGATTATAAGAGTACTTTATATAGCTTCTCCTGCTATCGCCTCAACACGATGTAATTTTGTTAGAAGTACATTAAATGATATGAGAAAATTGAAACAGACATATCATATGATCACATTATTTATGCTTATACAAGCTGTTTAAACAGAGGCAAAACTAATAAGATAAAAGATGGCTGCTGGAGGGTTGAATTAGATCCCAAAATCTAGACGCATTGCTCTCAGATCCAAGGTTCCTCACTGATGAAATCTACAAGTTAGAAACTAGTCTAGGGATATTAGATGAGTAGGCACTAGATAGGGATTTTATGCACAAACTTTCCTACATCCATTGATTACTCTGGCTTGCACTAAATGGCTGTTAAAATTGAACAGAAAAATATTTTGTTGAACTTGAAAATAATTTCGAAATTACATTTTATGATTTTTGTGAAATTCAACTAATCGCCTCATTCATTATCGCCTCATTCATTTTAAATTCGTTTGTTGATAGTAATATTTCTGAAATGTCGCAATAGAAGTGTGGAGGTGTTTATTATATCTATAGATTGAAAGTATGGTAAATAAAAATGCCAGTAATTTAGTAATGTAACTAATTGATTTTCAATCTGATGGTCAATTAAAAACGAGAGTATCACAAACAGATTTTTGGATACTTATAGATGATAAAAAATATCCACTTTTACAATCATTTTTTCAACAGTTAAACTCCTGCTTTAGGTCAACTTACCTTTGTGAAAATAGTTTTTCGACAGCCAATTTTTTAAAATTAAAATTCAGATCTAGAATAGCAAATGAACATCTGAATGAGTACATAACTTTGGCTATAACATCGTATGTGAAAAGTGCAATAAGCTAGCTGAAGACATGCAATGTCAGGCTTATATATTTTCCCCGTATTTTATTTGTATTTAAAACCATAAGAGTATATAATTACATTTTTTCTTTATCGCATTACAATTTTTTATTAATTCTGCATTAAATACATTTAAAATTGGAAATATTAAAAAGTGCAAAATTTATTTGTGGCTAGTCTTAGATTTTTAAATTCTAACTTGGTTCAAGCTAAGTTAAAAATCGGGCACTACTTATTTAAGATTAATTTTAAACATTTAATTTTTTTTATTAAATAAATTACATTGTTCCTTTAAATTTTATTTATAAGAATAATATTAATTACATAATGGGGTTTTTTCTATTAGAATCAGTGAATACACAGGAATATAAAATAATTTTAGACCGAAAAAAATGTTGTGAAAAAAATTAAATTTGAATATAAGAAATATTTTAAATTAATCATAATTTTAAAATATTTAAATGAAATGATGGATAAAGAAAATCGCATAGAAAACTAAAAAATTAATCAAATGGCGTTTTCCTTTGGGAGTTCGATGTTCTAGTGCCGATAATCCAGAACTGTTGTATTTCTATTTCATTTATATTTACATAAAAAAATTACTTCAATAAAATGTTAAATAATTATTAATGGTAAAACTTTTTTTAGAAAACATAATATTTTATATAAATATTAACGAATCTAGATCTGTAAGACTTCACAAGATATAAGAAGTGGCATAAACTCTGATATTCGTCTCGAGTAAAATCAGTCCAAATAATGATGAGTTTAAAGATATTTTATCAACAAAAAAAATATTTTCAAAGATCAAATGTAAATAATTTCAAATTATTCCTACTTCTGAATTGAATACAATCTTGAGCTCAATAAATCAACATATAATCACCTGAGCCACCCGTTCAGGGCTAGCATCTATAAATTTAAACTTTAAAAGATATTTATTAATACATTGTACAGGTTTAAACCTGCATTAATATATGTAATATATGTGGGATTCGAACTCAGACTTTCACACGACCCACTACTCTCAGTGCCATCTCATATTAGTGACCCACCTGATCACACACATGTTGAAAAGATAAATAATCAACCAATATCCGTATTTCATTCTAAACCAGCAATCATCAGTTGATCTAGATTACTATCCTCATACATATATACAATCAGTGCTCAGCTTAGCCAATCTTCATACTTTAATGGACAGCCTTCAAACTATTCCAACTCACAACTCTTCAGTCTTCTTGTAATTTATATTTTAAAAAAGTAAATATTATTAAATTTAAAAAATATGTCTACTATTGTATTTAGAAGTTTTCAAAAAATTAACTCCACAATTTTTCTTTTTTTTATTCCTCATCCAATTTTTCAACTACCATGAATCAATTATTTAGGTAACATTCATTTAATAAATAAATTGACTTTTCGAAAAGTAATTGCCCTTTTTTGGAAGGTGATAACTGATTATCATCGTCTAATTCAAGGTAACAGATACGACATTGTGATTAGGAAAGGAGTGACTGGACCTCTGACTTAACTAACAGCTTTAGAAAAGATTGCAGGAGATTCATTACTCTGTTTCTCAAAATCCGTCAGTTTCAATCAAATATGTCAAAATAAAACTAATCACAATTTATTAAACATTTATACTGGGTTTTTTTTTCCGTTGCTGCTGTTATTGTTAAAAAAGTAAACTTACAAATGGTAAAAATTTTATGTACTCTAAAAATATTAGGACAGTTTTAGTTTGACACTGCGTTTATTTATATATATAAAAAACTCTTATTATGACAAATATATCTACTTCTACTCTATTTTAAGTTACTATTAACTAATTATATATTTAGTGAAGTGATGAATTTTAATAAACTTTGTATTACAGTGTATATTAGCACCTGCGCATATACATCATCATCATCAACCATTATCAATACACTGCAGGATGAAGGTCTCTCCAAGTTCAATCCATCTTTTCCTATCTTTAGCTTTTCTTCTCCACATCACCCCTGCACACTATCTTATTTCATCCATCCATCTCACATGTGGTCTCTTTCTGGGTCTTTTACAATCTCTTGGAATCTGGTTTAAAATTTCAATTGTCCATCTATTATCATCTCTTTTAACAATATGTCCAGCCCAAGTCCACTTCAGTCTTTTAATTTTTTCAATGAGATCAGTAACACCTGTTTGTTCTCTTACCCATACATTACATTTTTGATCCCTTCTTGTTACTCCCAATATGCATCTCCCCATACTTCTTTGAGTGGTCTGAAGTCTCTGTATTGCTCTTCTATTAAGTGTCCAAGTCTCAGATCCATAAGTAAGAACTGGCAAAACACATTTATTAAAAACCTTCCTTTTCAAACCCATAGGCATATTTCCTTTTAGTATCAAGTTATTTCTACCAAAAGCACTCCAACCAAGTTTAATTCTATGATCAATTTCATCCATTATATATTTTTTTAAAATAAAAAGATACAGGTTACACTATTAATTTTGATGGAGCTAAGGTTGTCTTCATTGAAAGAAATGAAATAAAAAGAAATAAAGAATATTTATTATTAAAAATTTATGATTCTGAAGCAATTACGTTATTTAAAAATTCTTTTAATATTAAGGGTGTATGGGAAGTAGGTGGAATTGTGGGTAATATTTAGTTTAAATATGTTATTTTGTAGTTCTTTACACTTGAGAAGTCTGCTTCTAGCAGTTAAACCATTGGTAGTGTTTTAGAATTTATTTCATTGGCAAGTTTGGTTGAGTTGTTAATTTGGGGTAATTTTGTTTATATATATAATAGTTTAAATACAGTAGTTCACCTCCATTGCTGTTGGTGAATTTACAATGTCAAAAAAACTGAGTCGAGTTTCTGCATTGTTCTATGTCTTTTCTCTTATTTAAATATATGCAATATGATCCAATCAAAATGTGAGTGGTAACCAGTTGTCTCAACAAGATGCTTGTAGTGCCGTTCCAGAATTAATGCATGTGTTATGTAATGATACAATTTAGCTATTTATCTCAAAGATCTAATGACATAGTTTAGTTATTTACCACAAATAATTTAAAGACACTGATACATGTGGATCATGATTTTAATATAAAATGTGACAGTGTGCTTTTTATCTTAGTCCATAATATGACAATGTGTTAACATTAAATTGTTCTAAATTGTCAAAACTGTTATTGAAATATCAAAATATTTCAGATTGAATTAAGAAAGGCAATGAAGCCATAAGTCACATGAAAGTTTTCAAGTGTCTTATGAGATTTTATGACAGCATGGAGAGCATTGAAGATGATTTATGAACTCATCATCACATTTCATAACTCAAGATCCAGACATTTTAGTATTTTAACATTTTTGTGGTGAATTAATGGCTAAATGCTGAGCTTGAGTTAGTATCTGAATATCTTAGTGCCTCACTGATAAGAGACATTAGCTTGAAACCGGTTTGGGGATAGTGATAATTCAAGATAGAAATTGTAAATGCTTTCTCTTACAGCATTTATCAGAAAACTTTTTTAAAGCTATTAGCACACTCATATTATTTTTGCAATACAAGCTTATTAAGTTAAGTCACATGATATACAACATCATTTTTTTACTACTATAGTTTTTCTTTTGAGGCTTTGGTGATGTTACATTGCTAAGTCTATTAATATATGGTGTAGCTCAAAATTATTCAGACTGATAGCTATTTAAGTTATATAGTTGGATTTGAAGACTTATAGATGTCTGAAAATTTCAGATTTTCTACTTGATACTTAAGTATTAGATAAATGCTGAGCTTGAGTTGGTATTTTATATCTAATGTCTGAATATCATAATGACTTACTGATGAGAGCCATTAGCTCAAAACTGGTTTGGGTGTAGGGATAATTCAAGATAAAGATTTTAAATGCTTTCTCTTGTGGCATTTATCAAAAAACTTGTTTAAAGCTATTAGTAAGCTCATTATATTATTTTTGTAATACAAGTTTATTAAATTAAGTCACATGATGTATGTATTGATTTTTTTACTATTAATTTAATAGACAGGGTATGAGCACAGACTTTCACATGACCCACCACTCTTCACACTATCTCATAACACTGATACACCTGAACACACATATGTCGAAAAGATAAATAATCACCAATATACGTATTTCATGCTAAACCAGCAATTATCAGTTGGTCCAGATTACCATCTCTACACATATATGCTACAAGTGCTCAGATATATATTAAGATAGCAAATCCTCCTACTTTAATGGACAGGCTTCAATGCACTCCACACTCCAACTCTTCAACCGTCCATCCAATTGAAAATCTGATGATGGAATGCTCAAAGGCCACCCTTAGGCCGAGATTGGAACAACTGATGATTGCTGGTTTAGCATGAAATACATATATTGGTGATTATTTATCTTTTCGACATATGTGTGTTCAGGTGTATCAGTGTTATGAGATAGTGTGAAGAGTGGTGGGTCATGTGAAAGTCTGTGCTCATACCCTGTCTATTACATATATAGACACAGGTATATATAAGCCTGTGTATTTTATCTATTACTATTAATTTATTAATAAATTATTTCTCTATGTATTACATGTGTTTATTCAGAAATGGAGCTGCATCAACTTTACACTGGTACACACTGGATACACACACACATATATGTTTTTTAATAAAATTTTAAGGTTACTCATTTATCTTCTACTATTATTGAATAATGAAGTAAAAATAGTTTATGTTGGTGTTGATTTATTGTTACTATATGGAATAAAAGCCATATCAGAAAAATTTCTGGATTTCTCATTCCTGATATGAAGTAGTTGGCTAGCCATTGCAAACTTCTATTAGGATATATTGATTAATTAGACTACTTTGGGTGTACCTTTACTACATTACCTTGAATTTAAAATGTGTGTTAGTTAATTAATGAATTCTTATAACGTTACAAAGTTACTGTCTTTACAAACGTTATTATAAAATAAAAAAAATTTAAAGGCATATTGTACAGATTTTGTGTATCAATTTGGTATGCTTTTTCAAACAGAATGTCTTTGACTCCGTTATCAATAAATCTAAAAATTGATTTATTAATTTACAACTGAGGAAAATAAAAATAATCTCACTTTGAGTCAACTGAATGATTTCAGTTTCTCACATAGTTGCTCAAATCTTATTGTGAATGAATGATGACCATTTATTTTTATTATTAAATAATTACATATTGCCATAAAAATGTAAGTCTGTATTAAATTATATGTCTATACCTATTATATAAAACAGGCAAAACTCTCCATACAGTAGTGCCACTCAGTGCGAGCCATAGGTATTCAATGGATGCCAGAGTGCTTGTGCATAAAATCTCTATCTAGTGCCTACTCATCCAATATCTCCAGACTAGTTTCTGGCTTATGATCTTCATCAGTGAGGAGGCTTGGATCTGAGAGCACTGCATTTAGATCTTAGGATCTAATGCAACCTTCCAGCAGCCACATTTTATCTCCACTTAACCACAAAACCATGAGAATAAAATTGAAAATACAATAATATTTTCAATCCAAACTCATTAGCTTATGTTGTTATATAGGTCTGAAGTCATTCAAGTACCTATACATTTTGGGGTCTTTGGTTTTTTAATAACCATAGCCACCACTATCCTATTAGGCAGGATTAGTGTTAAACCACTAAACATCACATGATCACTGTTTCTTATGCTTGCTCATAACTGTTATTAAAACAGGCAAAACTCTCCATATAATATTGCCACTCAGTGCTCTTATATTCAAGGCTTCTCACTGATGAAGACCACCAGCCAGAAACTAGTTTGGGGATACTGGATGAGTAGGCACTAGATAGGGATTTTATGCACAAGCCTTCTGGCATCCATTGATTACTCTGTTTAGCACAGGTGGCACTACTGTATGGAGAGTTTTTCCATTTTAATAACAGTTATGAGCAAGCATAAGAAATGATGATCATGTGATGTTTAGTGGTTAGTATTATATACAGAATCCATACAAATTATTTTGTTCTTATGTCCATAGTTTATCAAAATTAAAACAATTCACAAATAAAGCTGATGGAAAAGCAATTAAAACAAGTACTTGATTCAATTCTGTGTAGGATGTCTCCAGTAAAAGCTTAATACAAGAAATACAAAACTACAGCAGAAAATAATCATTAAAGAGGTTGGGGGGGGGGGGGGCAGGAAATGGATAAGTAAAAAATTTTAAAAATCATTTCATTAGTTCAAATGGAATCATATTACTTAAAAAGTATATAAATATGTATTTAGATTCATTCATGTATAAAGTTACTTGTTGTTAATGACAATGTTATACTGCTGATGTTTCAGCCAAATCCCATCTGCTCTCAACAGAATAGCAAATATTATTCAAGCTGATATAGACATGAGCAATCCAAAATAGCAAATCTTTTATTCATGAAAATGTTCACTTTAATATATCACAATATCTAATATTGAAAAATCTCTTCTTAAAATAATTTCAATTAAGATTTTTTATTTACTCATTAAAAAATTATAAATTATAAAACCCACAACATCTGGGCCAATTTCTGTGCTCTGTCCAGCATTAAAGACAAGTTAATCCAACCTAAAAATTGATAAAATGTTTATATCTAAAATAGATTTTGATTCTAAATGTGTAATTGCAATCATATGTTAACTTTGTAGTCATTATTAAATAAACAGAACTATTAATATAATAAATAATGATAAAAGTAAATAATATTCATTAAGACTGTAGCCTCAGTCACATGCGTATAAAATGCGATAGTAGGGACCTCTACAGGTCTTAAAATCACAAGCTTACTCTTGGAAGAAAGTAAGCTTGTGGTTTTAAGACCTGTAGAGGTCCCTACTATCGCATTTTATACGCATGTGATTGAGACTACAGCCTTAATGAATATTATTTACGTAATGAATGTGCGTTTAAATAAATTTATAATTACAATAATAAAAGTAATAAAATAATATAATATTAAATTATACTTTTAATAGATATATGGAATTAAATCTTTTATACTGAAAAATAAACTGCAGAAAGGAATTTATTGTTAACTAAAAGGAGACCCTTTGATTTCTCTTGGAGGTTTTAAAGGAAATGAGCAGGGCAAATTCCTAATGTCCACTCCATATGTTCTTGTTATTGCAGCTGTTATTACTATGTGATCATTTATATAAGACACAAACATGGATGGTAAGTTTATTGGCATTTTACCTCTGAGTTTAAGATCAAGAAACACCATGATCTTTCTTATCAGTTGCCTAATAATTCAGAATGAATATGTGTGTAAATACAAAAAAATTTCTAATAGATATTTACAATCACAACTGACAAAAATAAATCATGGCCCTTATTTGAAGGAGGCTGTAAAGTCACCAGCCAAGGCAATGTTTGGTGGCAAAGGAGGAGGGTGCTAAGAATTCCAATTGTGGGCCCAGGCTGCCATTTGATGATGACTTTTTATTTAGATTCTTACAACTGCAGATCACTTTCAAGTGAAGGAAGATTACAAGAATTGGAAGAAGAGCTGTCTCATATTAAATGGGACATTATTGTATTTTGTGAAGATAGAAGAAAAGGTGAAGAGACAATTGATTTAAAAATTGGACATGCACTCTATCACAAAGGCACAAATATTGGAAGTACAAGTGGAGTAGGATTCATTATAAATAAAAAATGAAAAAACAACATTGTGGAGATTAATGGTGTATTGGACAGAGTGGCAAGATTAGTTATTCAACATAACAGCAGATACCAAATGCAGATAATTCAGGTGTGAAATAGTAGAATATTTTTATATGGAGGTACAAAAGGCTTTTGATCAGACCAAACAATATTTTAAATTGTTATGAAAGACTTTAATGGTAGATTTGGTAAATAAATGAAAGATAAAATTGCTGTAGATAAATTTGGTTATATAGAAATGAGAGAGGACATAGACTTGTGGACTTTGCAAAAAAATGAAAAACTTTATATTAATTCTTGTTTTGAGAAAAATGTTAAAAGGCAATGAACATGGAAGCATCTAAATGAAGGTACAACAGAATTGGATTATATTTTGACTAAAGAAAATACATATTTAAGATTCTAATGTTCTTAATAAATTCAACACAAAAAGTGATCATCAATTAGTAAGCAGTAAGATGCATGTTAATGCGAAACTAGAGAGACAAAACATTATTAAGAAAAACAATATTCACAGCTGATATGCAAAGCCTTCAGAAACATTCTAATAAACTTAAATTAGAACTTGCAAATCATTTTCAAATATTAAAAGATTTTGAACATGATTCAGATTTGAATGAAATTAATAATAAAATAACTGATACACTTTCAAAAACTGCAACAAAGATAGCTTGTAAAAAAAGCAGCAATTGACCAATAAAATTTCTATTGAGATTAAAGAATTTACAAATAAAAGAAGGATAATGAAGATATATAAAAATGATGCATTAAAAAGAATTGAATATGTTGAATTTTGTAAAATTGTGCAAAAAAGAGTTAATAATGATATAAGAAAGTATAATTGTGATCTAGCAAGTAAAGCTGTAAAAGAGAATAAAAATCTCAAGAGTGTAAATCAACATTTTGATATTAGTAGTAAACTTATATCTGCAATAAGAAAAAAAGATGGAATTATTACTAAAAAGATGGATGATATCATGAAATGGGTAGAAGAGTTTTATTAAGAATTATATAGTAATAAAAAATAAGTACCTCCTACATCTACTATTTCTAACTTTGTCAGGATTTAAAATGAAGAAGTGAGACATGCAATTAAATTTATGAAAAAGGGAAAAGCTCCATATAATAATGGAATTATGTATTGATATATTAAAAGAAGCAGGTGATAAAATAATGTTTTTGCAAAGTTGCATACCAAATGTCTAAATGATAAAGATGTACCAGTTGATTGGAAGAATGCAGTATTAATATTACTATTTAAGAAAGATGATAAAGAAGATATTAGAAATTACAGACCTATCAATCTTTTATCAGTTTTACACAAAGATAATTACAACTTGTCTATAGAAAACTTTGGATTTCAGCCAACCAAAAAAACAACAACTTAAAAATGACTTTACTACAATAGATAATATCCAAGTATTGAGAGAAGTTGTAGAAAGTATCAATGAATATGAGTTACCATTATGCTTCAGATTTGTAAATTATGAAAAGGCATTTGATTCTATAAGCATTTCTTCAGTAATTAAAGCATTGGATCATCAAAGTATAGATCCAGGATATTGTTATATTCTGAAGAATGCAACCACAACTATTAGAATACATAATGATACTAGGAAGGTTAACATTTAGATAAGACAGGGTGACTCCATATCTACAAAACTTTTTACAGCAGTGCTTCCAGAAGTATTTGTAGATTAAAATGGGAAGCTAAAAAAGTAAAGGTAAATAAAGATTATTTAAATCATTTAAATTTTTCAGATGATGTAGTTGTTTTTGCAACTAATGCTTCAAGGCTTCAGGAAATGTTGTACGAGTTATCAAATGAAAGTAATAAACTAGAACTAAAGGTAAATGTTAAAAAGACTAAAGTAATGTTCACTGGATTTTTTCAGAAGATGAAAATAAAGATTGATTATGATGACTTCAAAAAAGTTAACAACTAAAAATACCTCAATCAGAATATTACTACAGATGGAAACATATAGATGAAATTAACCATAGAATTAAACTTGCTTGGAGTGCTTTTGGTAGAAATAATTTAATATTAAAAGAAATATGCCTATGTGTTTGAAAAGGATGGTTTTTAATAAATGTGTTTTACCAGTTCTTACTTATGGATTTGAGACTTGGACACTTAATAGAAAAGCAATACAGAGACTTCAAAGCACTTAAAAAAGTATGGAGAGATGCATATTAGAAGCAATAAGAAGAAATCAAAAATGCAAAACATGGGTAAGAGAATAAACAAGTGTTACTGACATCATCGAAAGAATTAAAAGAATGAAGTGAAGTTGGAATGGACACACTGTTAAAAGAATGATAATAGATGGACAATTGAAATTTTAAACTGGATTCCAAAAAATTGAGATCCATAAAGAGACTACATGTGAAATGGATAGATAAAATAAGAAAGTGTGCAGGCATGATGTGGAGAAGAGAGATCAGAGAAGGTCCAACAAAATGTGCATCATTACAAGTGATGTGTAATGTATGCAAGGAGAAATTGACACAAAATATATTGAAAATTATGAATCCACTATTGTTCTTTACATGCCTGTTTAAACATAGAATATGCCTATATGATTAAGTTACATTTCATATAGATAGTAACACTATATGTGCCCAGTTTATATTATACTTTAAGTAAAAGTCTGTTTCTCTTATTTCGCTTCTGCCATCTAGTGTAAGCTTGATTTATCAATAGCTGCCAAATGGTAATGCTTAATAAATACTTATCCCAGCTTTCCTGTTCATATCTCCAGACAATTTTTTATCCTATAGTTTCCATAAGTGAGGAATTTTGGATCTGAATCCTGTGAACTTGGATTTTTTTGCCTGTGAGAGTTTATATCACTTATATTTCTTATTATCAAACATTTTCCCTTCATAAATTAATTTAAAAAATAGGTATGGAATATGTGAAGCATTCTTTTTTTTTTAAGTGTCATAGCATCGGCCGGGACACGAACCCGCAACCCAGGCAACTGCCTGCAAGTGCAACGCAGTCGCGCTGACCTCTCAACCACCAATGCAAGACTATGTGAAGCATTCTTCATTAGTAATATTATACATCATGTTTTTTTTTTTAAATTATAACATTAACTCCTATCAACTAATAAACTAATTTAATTTATTAATGAATATATTGTATGTAATTGCATGTTTTCTTTCTATGCCTTATGATGCGCAGAAAAGATTTTCAAAATATTCTTAGAATTGTTATATAGTTTTTACAATCATGGAAGTCTTCTATCAACAATTCTGAACAGATTTTTATTTAGAAGTAATATCCTAAATATTTACTAAGTTATATTATGTTCCCATAAAAAAGTAACTTTTCCATGTTAATATATGATTGAAAAAATAAAACTTCTATATTTATTAACATCTAATGTACACTGATTACCAGATGTTTATATAATTTCTATTCTTAGTGCCCTAATCTCTCTCAAACTAGTTTCTGGTTTTTGGCATTACCAGTGAAACCGAGGATTCAAAGTTGGAAGAAGTTCATATAAGTATTCAGCAATCACATTGACATCTACCTTACATGTCAAGCTTACATCTCGAAATTCAAATCAGAAGGGTTTGAATCCAAGTCAATATGCTTGAACCGTTGCATAGATCCAATGCCAGTTCAGCAACTACATATTTTAGTATATACTTTTTAGTACACACTCACCATTTAGTTTTTAAAGAAAGTCCCAAACCCACCACTGACACAATCAAGTGATAAAAAAATGTTGAACAACCATACTGGGGTACAGTACGTAATGTTCCAATTATTTTGATTATTTACTACAAAATCACAATTTTCATCAATAATTAAAAAAATAAAATAAATATGCACATTTTGTGCAACTATGCTCAATCAAATCATGTGACCAAAAGATTGACCATTTGTTTTAAAAAATCTAAAAAAATCACATGACCGAATAAAAGATTGATCTTAAAGTTGCATAAGCTCAAACAAGAAATGTGTATATGCTAAAATAAAATTGCATAAAATAATCTAATACTATAATTAACAGGAAAAAATTATAAATCCTAAAACATTTTATTACAATTAATATATGACAGTAATTACATGTTGAATAAATATAAAAAATCTCAAAATAAAAATTGTGGATGTTCAAAAATAAAACTGCTTAAGTTCAGACAGAAGTTAAATAAGCTCAAACTCATCTACAAATCAAAATATCAAGGATATTAGAAAATAGAATATGACCCTAAAAAAATCCTGCTGCCATAATCGCGTGACCAAAATGTCAAATTATTATGGCATTCAGATATGAAAAAATGATCAAAAATGTTAGCATAATTATAAGATGGAAAAAAAAATAGCAAAACTGAAAATTTCAGAAGCAACTTTTAGCAAAAAGTAAATATATCAATGGCAAAAAAATCTAATTACGTAATAATGTGACCAAAGGATCACATTAACACAGCTATCAAATATAAAAAAAATGAGCACAAAATGGAATTACACAACAATGCAACAAAAAAAAAAGCAATTATATCAATAAAAAAGTAAATTCGCCAGTGAAAAAGATTAAGAGACTAATCTCCGAAATGAATAAAGCATAGTTACGGCTATAGAATAGAATTTGATCAAAAATATTTATCGTATGATGATCATTTCAAGTAATTTAGAAAATATTTGACCAAAGAATCAAATTATTATGATCTATTCTCGTGTTCATTAATAAATAGATATGTTATCCATAATTCTCACATATTAAAACATAATGGATATTTGTTAAATATAAAAAAAAAAGAACTTTTGAAAAGAAAATGTCAAAGACATAACTTTAAAAAGTATTTAAGCAAAAAAAAAAAAGCATTTTTATTATTATCAAAAAATAAATCGCAAATAAAAAGTATAATGATAAAAATATATTACAAAAATAAATATTAACTGAACCGAGCAAAGTTATTTTCCATAGCGAACACGTGTGAAAATAAATAATGAAATAAAGGTCAAAGGGATTATCCTATATTTCCAGAGGTTCACATTTGACGTCAATGACTTGGTCAAACTCTCTTTTAGAGAGGTAAAGCAGGGAGAGGAAGAGGGAAATAACACCATTCATTTATTTAAGTATCTTGTCATCCAATAATTCACATAACTATTAATTAACCTTTAATTAGCTATCGATTTATATTTTACTTGTCTCTATTTATCTATCAATCTATTCATTATTTAACTTCTCTATTTATTTTTCTATCAATCTCGTTATTATTTACCTGTTTTTTATCTGTTTATCGAGATACTTATCTATCTTTTATTTGGTTCTCTTATCTGCTTATTTATTTACCATCTATCTGTTTATCTATCTACCTGTCTCTCTGTATGTTTAGCTATATATATATCTGTCTTATTTCTTTATTTATCTATCAATCTATTTATTATTTATCTTGTCTCAATATTTTTCTATAAATCTGTTTATTATTTATCTGTCTCTTTATTTGTTTATCGAGATACTCATCTCTCTCTTCTATTTATCTATCTGCTTATTTATTTACTGTCTGTCTTTTTATCTATCTATTCCTCTCTCTATATGTTCATTTATATATTGTTTATCTATATACCTGTCTAATTTATTTCTCTATTTATCGATCAATCTATTTATTATTTAACTTGTATATTTATTTTTCTATAAATCTGTTTATTATTTATCTGTCTCTTTATTTTTTTATTGAGATACCCATTTATTTCCTTTTAGTAGTGTCTATCCACTTATTTATTTACTACCTCTATATCTATTTATCTATCCATCTATCTGTTTCACAATATGTTTATTTATATATCTGTCTTATTTATTTATTTCTCTGGTTTTCTATCTATATAATTATTTATGCATTCAGGCATTCATTTAACTATCTAATCAATGACCTATTCACTACCTATCTATTTATCTGTTGACCTATTTATCTATCCATCTAACTATCCATCCATATATATATATATCCATCTATTTATCCATTCATTCAACCATCTATATCCATCCAACCATCTATCCATCCATCTATATCCATCTATCCATCCATGCATATATCTATCCATTCATCCATCTGTCCATCTATCTGTCCATCTATTTATCTATCAATCCATTCATTTATCTATTTATCTGGTTTTTATCTACCTATCTATCTATTTAAGTTTATCTATTTATTTATGCATCCAATCATACTTTTATTTATCTAGTCTGTAATCAAGAAACCCAGAAAGGCTGCCTTGATTTTTGCCTGAAGTTTGGGATCTGTTCAAAATGAGATTGTTTGGATGATTTGATAGCTCAATAAGCTTGTTGAATTCATTGATATAGTTGCCAAACTAGTTACCAAACTAGTTGCCAAACTATGTCTGAAGTTAGCTGGAAAAATATTTGAGAGTTCAAAAAGCCAATCTACTTGTGTTGATTTAAGACTGACAGAAAAAATATGCAAGGTTTCATTGATCCAAGTATCCACAAGACTAGTATGAATACTTTTGCATCATATTGGATAACATTATTGAGCCACAGAGTAAACAAGTGCTGGTCCAGAAGTTCTAAGGAAAGTCAGCAACAGAACCTCATGATGACTGCAAGCTATTATCTATTACTCAATCACTCTACCTATTGTTTATTCATCCATCAATTAATCCTTCTATCTACCTTTCTATCAATGTATTCATTGATCAGAATTTCCATCCATCCAATTTGTTTATTTTGTTGAGCTTTCAAATCATTCAATCAATCTTATTCTGAACATACCTCCAAACCTCAGGTAAAAATCATGGCAGCCTTTCTGAGTTATTGGTAATTCTCTGCAGACATCCACATTAAATATCCACACCATGTAGTGACATGACTGCAATAACTCCAATAAAAATAATCTACTCTAATAACTGATTTTATTCTCTGAGTACCTGATTTCTCCAAGAAAGGTATGTTCAAAGATTAACAGAATAAGAACAGGCCATGGTAGATGCCATTACATGTTGCACAAATGGGGATTTATAGACTCACCAAACTGAGAGTATGAATGATCACAAATGATACATATTTAGAGAGTGTGTCACATTTAACATACCACTGTTGGCCTCTACATAGCCTGGAGGAGTCAACATTTTATTGGATAAGAACTGTTGATGTTAAATTTTAATGTGCTGACACCATATGCTAATAAAATAAATAAATGTAGATAGATAAACAAATGGGCAGAGGATAGATAGGTGAATTGATTAGTTGGATGCATAATTAAATATACAGTAGAAAACTAGATTGATAGATAGAGATAGGTAGATAGACAGATACATAGGCATGTAAATAGATAGGTAGATTAACAGATGAAGATAAATAATAGATTGGTGGTTTGTTAGATAGTTAAATGATTCAGAGTATGCAGAAATAAATAGATATTAGAAAACCAGATAGATAGATAGATAGATAAACAGATAGGTAGATAGATAATGTTTTAAATAAATGGGTAGACAGATAAATAGATAGTAGATAGATGATTGGTTAAATAATTAAAGATGTAATTGGATGTGTAATAAACTGACAGATAGAAAAACATACATAGATAGGTAAATAAGAGAGCTAGATAGTTTGATAGATGATTGGTGGTTGGTGGAGGGATGGATAAATGAATAGCTGGATAGATGGATTGGTGGTTAGATGGCTGGATAAATAGGTACAAAGATAGACAAATAAATGGATGGATAGATAGATTGTGTGTAAGTCATTGGCTAGATAGTTAAATGGATGCCTGAATGCATAAATAATTATATAGATAGAAAATCAGAGAAATAAATAAGACAGATATATAGATAAACGTATAGAGAAACAGGTAGATAGATAGACAAAAAATAGAAAGGGAGTTAATAAATAAACAGACAGATAGATTACTAAAAAAAGAGAGAGATGGGTATAGTTAAAAAATAAATAGATTGATAAACAAATAGATAGAAATTAATAAATAAGACAGTTATGTAGATAAACGTATAGAGAGACAGATAGCTACATAAGCAGATAGAGTAATAATAAATAAATAAATAAACATATAGAGAGGCAAATATCTAGATAAACAGATAAAGAGACAAGTAAATAATAAACAGATTTATAAAAAAAAAATAGAGACAGTTAAATAATAAATGGATTGATAGATAAATAGAGAAATAAATGACAGATATAAAGATAAACAATATATAGATAAATATATAGAGAGACACGTAGATAAATAAAGAGATAGAGAGACAGTAAATAAATAAGCAGATAGAAAGACAAATAAAAAAGAGATAGATGAGTATCTCGATAAACAGTTGAAGAGATAGGTAAATAAAAAACAGACTGATAGAAAAATAAAGAACCAGGTTAAATAATAAATAGACTGATAAATAAATAGAGAGAAAAGAAAAATATAGATCAATAGATAATTATTAGGTTAATAGTTAACTAATAATTACACGAATTTGTGGGTAACAAGGTGGTTAAATAACTGAATGGCGTTATTTCATTTCCTCCCCCCCCCCTCCCCGTTTAATTTTTTTTCCCCATTACCTAAAAAAGAGTTTGACCAAGTCACTGACGTCAAATGTGAACCCCTGGAAATTGATAACCCCTTTTATCTTCACTTCATTGCTTACTTTCACACGTGTTTGACTATGGAAAATAACTGCTCGGTTCAGGAAATATTTATTTTTGTAATATATTTTTAATATATAGGTTATATGAGCACAGACTTTCACACGACCCACCACTCTATCTCATATCACTGATACACTTGAACACATATAGGTCGAAAAGATAAATAATCACCAATATACATATTTCATGCTAAACCAGCAATCATCGTTGGTCCAGATTATCATCTCTACACATATATGCAATAAGTGCTCAGATATATATTAAGATAGCCAATCTTCAAATGATATGAGATAGAGTGGTGGGTCGTGTGAAGGTCTGTGCTCATATACACTATATATTACATATATTGATACAGGTATATAATAAGCCTGTATTTCAGTTATAATATATTTTTATAATTTTACTTTTTATTCGTGAATTACGTTTCAATAATAGAAAATAATAATTTTTTTTTTTTTTTGCTTAAATATTTCTTAACATTATCTGAAATTTTTCTTTGAAAAGTTTTTTTTTTTACGTTCTACAAAGTAACCGTAATGTCTTAATACATGAGAATTATGGATAACATATCTATTTATTAATGAGCAAAATAATAGATGATATTAATTTGTTGTTGTTTTTTTTTTTTGAACAAATATTTCCTAAACTATCTGAAATGACTAAATAATAAATATTTTTGATCAAATTCTATTCTACAGCCATAAGCACATTTTATTCATTTCATATGTTAATCTAGTAATTTTTTTCGCTGGTGAATTTTGTTTTGATCATATAATTACACTTTGTGCTCATTTTTTCATATTTGATTGCCGTATAATGTGATCTTTTGATCACGTGATTATGACATTGGATTTTTTTGCTTGTTGCTAAAAGTTGTATATGAAATTTTGAGTTTTGCTTTTTTTTTTTTGTTTTCATCATGTAATTAGCTAACATTTTGTGGTCGTTTTACATGTTTGATTGCCATAATAATTTGATATTTTGGTCATATGATTATAGTGGCAGGATTTTTTTGGTCATATTTTAATTCCTAATATCCTTGATATTTTTATTTCTAAATGAGTTTGAGCTTATTTAACTTAGTCTGAGCATAAGCAATTTTATTTTTGAGCTTACGCAATTTCTCTTTCAGCAGTCTTTACGTTTATTCAATACTTGTTTATCACCACATATTAATTGTAATAAAATACATTAGGATAGAGTAAGCTTGTGGTTAAGACCTGTAGAGGTCCTTACCTTCGCATTTTTCAGACGTATATTCTTGAGGTTACAGCCTTAGTTAATATTAATTAGGATTTATTGTTTTTTCATGTTAATTATAATATTAGATTATTTTATGCAATTTTATTTTATACAAATTTCTTGTTTAAGCTTACACAATTTCTCTTTCGGCAATTGCTTTTATGTTTATTCGACAGGTAGTTACCGCCATATATTAATTCTAATAAAATGCATTAAGATTTATCGTTTTTTCCCAATAATTATAATATTAAATTATTGTATGAAATTTTATTTTAGATTACACACACTTCTTGTTTGAGCTTATGCAATTTTACTTTAGCATAAGCACATTTCTTGTTTGAACTGATACAATTTTATTTTAGCTTAGTTTGAGATTATGCATTTTTATGCTCAATCTTTTGGTCGGTCATGTGATTTTTTTGATTTTTTTTTAATAAATGGTCAATGTTTTTGTTTTGATCAAGCATAGTTGTACAAAATTTGTGTGCTTATTTTTTAAAATTATTTATGGGAAATGCAATTTTGTAACAAATGGTCAAAATAATTGAAACACTACCTATCACACTCCAGTACAGTGGGCTTGGTCCCACCTTAGAAACTAAAATGGCAGTGAATACCTTTTAGTAGTTCAATTCATCATTAACCATAAAGAATTTATTCCCTTGGCTAGGGATGTAATGAAAATAAATGAACACCCAACTCAACGATTAATGATGTGATGTGATGCACTGCAACTTCTCTTTATATGAAGTCAGGAATCTCTCAGCAACTATTCCCAGAGAAACCTGTTAACCACTTTACCTTCCTTTTCCATTTCCTGCCCTAAGTTTTCCCATATTCTGCTCCATCCCATTTCTACAACATAATCTTTATCAACTTCATGGCTTTTATATCTAAACCCTCCTTATCTTTTTCCAACTCCAACATAAAAATCAATAGCCAACTTTCTGTATAATCACTTTCCTTTTATTTATTCTTCCACAATTTTATTATTTGTATCCTTTCTACTTTCAGGCATTTACATTCAATTAACAGATGCCTAATGTTTTCTATGTTTTCCTTACACAACTTGCAGACTAAATCACCCACATTCAAGCCTTAAACAGTAAACTACTTTCCTTGCTATTATCATAAATTAACTCACACCCAATATTCCATTTACTTCTATATATATTTAAACTCTTTTTACTTCCCATACTAGTTCTCTATCTCTAACTCCCTATTATGCTGGTGGGTTACCATTATAACACTCAACAATTCTCAAAACACAATCATTCCACCTTTGTACAAGTATACTGACATAAATTTTTTATCCAAATCTTCTGCATACTGCATTACCTTTCTCACCCATCTTGTTACCTGTCCTTTATTCATAACCCTATTAAATACTATTTTGGCTATTTTCTTTATTATTCATAAACTGCAATCTACTGAACATTTTCATTTTGAGTCCCTTATATAAAAACTTGGCCATCCCATTTCTTCTTCAATTGCCTCCTTTGCCATCCACACATCTGCATCTAATGCATGTCTTCCTACTTCTCTTTGGACTTTTTCCAAGTAATATAATACTCCTTTAATGTGATGTGATGCACTGTGACTTCTCCTTAAATGGAGTCAGGAATCTCTCAGCAACTATGCCCAGAGAAACCTGTTATCCACTTTACCTTTCCTTTCCATTTCTACCCTAAGTTTTCCCATAATCTGCTCCATCCCATTTCCACAACATAATCTTTGTCAACTCTATGGCCTTTATATCTAAATCCCCCTTATCTTTTCCCAAACCCAGCATAAAAATCAATAACCCACTTTCCGTATAATCACTTTGTTCATATTTATTCTTCCATAACTTCATTATTTGTACCCTTTCTGCTTTCAAGCATTTACATTCAATTAACAGATGCCTAATATTTTCTATGCCATCCTTACACAATTTGCAGACTTTAAAACACCCATATTTTTCCATTTATGTGTATATTCTTCCATTTTGGCTGTTGTTTTATCCATAAACTGCCACCTACCAAACATTTTCATTTACTTTTTGCATCTGATGTGATGTGATGTATTTGGCTTCTCCTTAAACGAAGTCAAGAATATCTCAGCAATTATGCCCAGATAAACCTGTTAGCCACTTTATTTTCCATTCCCCACTCTAAGTCTTCCCATATTCTGCCCATCTACTAACATTTCTCCCTTTACTGCCCTTTAGTGTAAATAGTAAAATCATTTTTATTCTAGCTTATCAGTAAAGTAAAGAACTGCTTTTGTCTTAGTGATTAAGCTGTGTCTTTGATGAAAAGTTGTATATATAAACTAAACTGATTAATGTTTTTTGTTTTAATTAAAAAGGTTGTTTAATAGAAAACATTTAAATAAAGTTAAAGAATAGTAATTTTATTTTATATATGCATATTAAATTACTTTTAAAACAAAATTTTAAAAAAGCAATTAAATTTATATATTTTTTAGCTTTAAATATTACTTCTATACTTATTGTCTTGGTGAAATAAAATAATAGGCAGTGTGTAGATAATAAAATACTATGATCAAGTAATATTATTTAATAATTATTTGAGGTGGCTTGCTATCACTGGTCTCTCAGTGTAATTTGGTTTAGCATCGCAAGGCTCTAATTGAAGCAAAACTATGTTTTTAACACTATTAAAAATAGCTGCATACGTTACCATCTACTAGTGAAGGTCCTGTTGGATTGTTTATGAGGTACCTATTTGAAAAGCCTTCATGATTCAATCTGCTTTTGAAATTTACTTAGATTGTGTTTATAGCAAATGAAGGCAATAATTATGAAACTATAAGAATTTCTAAAACCTTTACATATAAATAATATAGAACAGCCTTTAAATAGCCTACTAAACAGTAAAATCTCTAATAAATCCCATCTGTCTTTATGAAATGTTATGAAGAAGAAGGCTTGCTCATTGCTGTAACAGAAGATAAGTAATCTTTAGCTTGGAAGGTTATCAACCTGAGAATGTAAACCAGTTTAAATACATTGATGGACTTCATGCTGAGATTCAATACAGAGTCCAGTGTTCTGCTGCTGCTTTTAACATGTAAAAAAAAATAGAATATTTCATAGCAGAAAAATAATTATTGCAACTATGGTAGCTGTTAAGAGAGTTGCTATTTTACCTAATTTATTGTATGGAAAAGAAACTTGGACACCCTATTGGCACAATATCTTTGTTTCATGTATGGATACTTCATAAAATTTTAAAAATATAATGGCAAGCTTATAAAATCAATCAATATGTTTTTCAGCTTTTTAGGAGGTGACCCTACAGAGTCCATGTAGTAAAATCACATTTCATTGGATTGGACATGTAGAACCTATGAACAATGGAAGTCTTTCTAAAAAGAGTGTTTTATGGTAAATGTGGACATGGTTCTTATGGAAGAGGTAGACCTCATCTATATTATATGGATTGTCTCTCTCAAAGACATTCTAAAGAAGATCAGTGAGAACTATAATTAGACATGGTGTTGAAGTACAGTATTTCAGAAAGAAAAGTTTTCTGCTAATGAAATTAAAATATGGTATCGGGTCAACATGTTCTATAAGAGGATGCATTTGTACTTCATAGATTGGTTTATGTAGTCATTGCAAAACTCAATTTTAGAGTACTTTTCTCTCTCTCTTTTTTTTTTTTTACTTTTTTTTGGAGGGGGGGGGGATTGGAATGACCAAACTCGTTTACAAGTGGCTGTTTAATATTTTAGTTATTAATTTACCAAGTTGAACAGTTTGAGAAGTTGTCCATTTTTGTTTTATCTTGCAGCTAAGAATAGTTGAATATTCATTTGCCAATCAATATTGATAATTAGCTAGGTAGACTATGACTGGATATCTAAAAAAAATCTTAAACATTATAAAAAATCTGAAACCCAAGACATAAATAGCAAATAAATACTTTACTGATAAACCATGAGGTTTTCATTTGACTATATGTTCATGTATTTGAGCACTTATATACGAAGATTTTCACGGGTTGCATATATAAAAAACATATTTTGCAGGTTCATCTGTGTTAAAAAAGTTAAATATTGATATACCGACATTTCAACTTGATCACACAAGTCAGCCACTGGGTGATAAAAGGTAGAAAGACGGTTGTAGAGGCGCTACAATCACTGATTTGAAAAATATGTTTAAGTTCCACCAATAGCAAAAATGTTAAATTAAGAATGTTTTTTTTTTTTTTTTTTAAATTTTCCAAATAGGATGAAGTTTGCATGTATCATCTTGCTTATTGATACAATCTGGCCTTTTAAGTATTTCAATGGCTTCTCTAATTTTGCACTGGTAGAGATTATCACATCTGGATATGATCCTGGTTCTAGAAAAATCAATTTTATGACCTGAATCTATAGTATGGAGAGAAGTCTGTTTGTAGATTTTTTATCTTAATATAAAACCGAACACTGATTAAATATATGTGTGCGGGGGGGGGGGTGATGATCCGGACAAACTGATGAACGCTGATTCAGCACGAAATACGTATATTGGAGATCATTTATCTTTTTCACATGTATGTGGTCATATGTATCGGTTATATTGGATAAAGTGGATGACTGTAGAAAGCTTGAAAGTCTAGGTTCAAATTTCCTTTAATTATATTTATGTTAAGTATATACATTACAATTGTATTTCAATATTATATATGTATGTGAATAAATTGTTCTGAACGACGTACTGATAATGAAATAACTCATTCCCACACATAAAAAAGAGAATGGGAACGGGTATTATCATTTTAATACATTATAAAAAGGTTTATTTTTATTCTCTTTTCACAATTTGTAATAACTTCTCCTTTCTTAATTTTAAATCTGAAAAGATGTTTAATATTGATTCGTAGAATCAGTACAAGATCTGTTACACTTCGGCTGTCTGTGGACTTAGGAACAGCTAACGAAAAATCACATCAGATCAATAATGCCTAATGCTATCAGCCAGGGTCAAAGTCTGAAATTAAAAAAAAAAATTGACATATACAATGAAAACATTATTTTGTATTTTCAATTTTCCAATCAGTTACAATAAACTTAACCCTTTACTTCCTAAAGTTTAATGAAATAGTGTTTCATTTAAATAACATGAAATTTCACAATCTCTATTTACTATAGCATTTATTAACTTCAACCATGATAAAAAAAATTTAAACTCAATATTTTTAACAGATAATTTACAAAAATATGAGAATGTAAGATACATTCTCAATCTAATTTGTGGAAAAGCTAACTAAAATTGTTGACACACAGAATACAGTATTAGTCGTTATATTCTTTGCCAATGTTTGCCTCCTGATCTTTAAAAGGAAAGTCGAGAAATAAATTGTTATAAAATAAGTCCACTTCCTGTTGCCAGCTGGAGCAGTTGACTGTTCATTGGCACCTGAAGAATGAGACTCATTATGCTTTCAAGTTTGAGTTTATGGGGGAGGGGAAGTTTGCCAAGATGTAGGTGAGTACTTGTTTTATCATTTCATCACCTTTACAAGAAATTTGAAATCAGTTTTCACTCTAAAGTATTTGAAATTATCAATCGTATCGTTCTATGCAAATGGCTGCCATTAAAAAAGGCAAAAACCAGTACAAGGAAATCTTAGAATCATTTGAGCAAGAATAAAACTAAGAAAAAAGATTTTAAAACGAAACCAAATAAATAAATAAAAAAAAAGTTACTAGAAATCCTAAGCTTAATGATAGGATTAATTGAGATATAGTTGGCGGGTCAAATTTTATTGAAAACGTTGGAAAAAAAAAGAAAAGAAAAAGCTTAATAAAGGTAGTCTCAAGAATTTCACAATAGCATCAGATATAGCAAGATTCTACAGCTGCAAACAAAACAGGAAATAGACCAAGAAACAAACTCGACACAAAAGTAATCATAAACCTATGGAAATTAAAAAAAAAAAGAAATCCCAGCGTTAATTCGTTCATAAGAAAAAAGTTACGATATCATCGTGGCTGAATGCGGTAGAACAGTGCAGAAGGGAAAAATTATTTTAAATATGAATTCGATCTCAATTTTAGAATCAAAACATTATAGATTATGTTTTAAGCCATCTCGCTGCACAAGGATTAATTTTTTCTGATGATTAGATCAAAGTTACTGGGCCACTTCCAGTGCGATTGGGGCACCACAAAAAGAATAGAAAACTTTCAAATTGACACAGAATTAGAACGAAGTGTTTCCTGAGCCAAAAAACAATGATTTAAAGATAAAAACAAGTTCAAATGATGGTATAGACCCAAACAAAGACATTGAAGCTGCAATTCACTCAACTCCTTTATTCCAACAATTATTAGGAATAATCCAAAGATTACAAACTTTTACACTACACAATTGAAACCTTGACTACTAATCAAGACCTAGATTTCAATTAACATAAGCAGAATTCAAATAGGATCAATACAAGAGCCCCAGTTGGGATCCTACTACAACCAAGTCCACAACATGGTTACAGAAACTAGTTACTATAACAGGTTGCTGCCATTCAGCTCTACTGTACAACCAAACAATAAGCAAGAATCCTACAATGCTAATCACTGTTCATAATTGGAATAACCAAATGGAAATATATAAGCTAGATCATAATCCCTGGAGAACCTTGCAGTCTGATGAGTTGAACTAGTATTTAGAATATATGACACATATCAAGAGTTAACAACAATGAGGCAGACTTTGGAGGCTGTTTCAACCCCTGATGGCTTGTTTATTATGGCAGTGTTGATTTGAGCTAATCATTTTTATCTTTGATTAACTTTAAAATTAGAGAGTTTGTAAGGTGGTTGGTCTGATTTGGGCCACCTCCAAATTTTGTAACTTTGATGGAGGCTTTGCTGCAATAATTTTCCGGGCATGGGTCTGCACTCCTCTTTTCTTCCTTGGGGGTGGTGGCGGTCATTAGGAGGCTGGTTCTTTGGTGCAGGCTGTTGACAATTATTGCCGCTACCTGGAAAACCTGCTGGGAGGGTACCTGGTCAAAGTCTCAGCACCATTCCTGCTCTAGTTGGCTGCTGTGCCCCCTTGATAGGTTGGTTTTAGGCAGTGCATATCTGTGCTCGCTATGTGTTTTTCTTAATTGGCTTTCCAATTCTGGGCAGGTAGACCAAATGTGGTCCCTGCACATTTGGACTGTTGATTGGGAGACAGGGGCATCTGGAATGGTCTTGACATGGCTTGGATTCAGGTTGAGAATTTATTATTCAATGGACTTTGAGCCTTGGACCTCGCTGCCTGTTGTGGAGGTTGGCGCAATGCTGGACTTGTCCACCTATTCAGCTGAAGCATTTGGGTCTTCGCTTTGGGGCCCCAGGGGTGAGATCATTGGGTGATGGATGGCTTCTCAGTAGCTGGGCCATGTAGATCCATTTATAGATACTCATGTTCAGATACACATTAATATCAACATTATAGCAACTCTTTAATGAACATAATTGTTAGCAAGCATATTTACTTTATATAATCAATAATTGTTTTACCTTGTTTGTCACATTGAACACTTTGTAATTCTCATATGTGTACCCAAAATTTTTGTAATCCTTTTACTAATAAATGTTACTTTTGAAAGATAAATTGTTATAAAATGTATTGTCTTCATTTTCATAGGATAAATTTTATTAATGGTTACAAATATTAATTCTTATTAAGTGCAATGTCAGCACATAATATTTATATAAGGCCATAAACCAGTACATGCGCCTTGTGTGCTTAATTTTATTAATTTAATTTTTTTATTTTATTAATGGTTACAAAATTTACAAGAAAATATTCTTATATTAAAAAAAAAAAAGAACAGAGAAAAGTTTAAAAGTTTACAATGTAATTAATTTTGAGATAGAGGTCATTTAATTCAAGTCCCATATCATTGATTTTTATACCATGGTATGTCTACTGTAATATTAATGTTGCATATGAAAATATCAAAAAATGAAATGCATGAAAATCAGAAAAGAATCATATATATATATATGATAAACAAAAATGCAAGTTAAAAAACTTGCTAACGCTTGTATTTATGTCCACAGATGGCATCCTACCAAGACTGCCAATCAAGCGTATGTTTTGTTTACATAAACGTCAGAGTAGTTAGTATTCACTATCTCTAACTATAATTCCACTTTCAGATCATGATTTCAAGCTATTTGCTATCGTCAGTGAAAGACAGGAATAAAGAAACTAGATCTGAATACAAACTCTGAGCGTTTATGAAACAATTTCTATTCAGCTTGCAAGCGTGAATTTTTTAGACACGTAATGTCTTCAAACTCAGCATAGCAAACCAGATAGCTACATGGGTCTGATCTCAGTTCAGCATCACCACATAGTAGAAGCCTCTGCAATCTATATCATTGCAAGAAAGACCTCAAAGGTACATTTATGATAAACAAAAATGCAAGTTAAAAAACTTGCTAACGCTTGTATTTATGTCCACAGATGGCGTCCTACCAAGACTGCCAATCAAGCGTATGTTTTGTTTACATAAACGTCAGAGTAGTTAGTATTCACTATCTCTAACTATAATTCCACTTTCAGATCATGATTTCAAGCTATTTGCTATCGTCAGTGAAAGACAGGAATAAAGAAACTAGATCTGAATACAAACTCTGAGCGTTTATGAAACAATTTCTATTCAGCTTGCAAGCGTGAATTTTTTAGACACGTAATGTCTTCAAACTCAGCATAGCAAACCAGATAGCTACATGGGTCTGATCTCAGTTCAGCATCACCACATAGTAGAAGCCTCTGCAATCTATATCATTGCAAGAAAGACCTCAAAGGTACATTTATGATAAACAAAAATGCAAGTTAAAAAACTTGCTAACGCTTGTATTTATGTCCACAGATGGCGTCCTACCAAGACTGCCAATCAAGCGTATGTTTTGTTTACATAAACGTCAGAGTAGTTAGTATTCACTATCTCTAACTATAATTCCACTTTCAGATCATGATTTCAAGCTATTTGCTATCGTCAGTGAAAGACAGGAATAAAGAAACTAGATCTGAATACAAACTCTGAGCGTTTATGAAACAATTTCTATTCAGCTTGCAAGCGTGAATTTTTTAGACACGTAATGTCTTCAAACTCAGCATAGCAAACCAGATAGCTACATGGGTCTGATCTCAGTTCAGCATCACCACATAGTAGAAGCCTCTGCAATCTATATCATTGCAAGAAAGACCTCAAAGGTACATTTATGATAAACAAAAATGCAAGTTAAAAAACTTGCTAACGCTTGTATTTATGTCCACAGATGGCGTCCTACCAAGACTGCCAATCAAGCGTATGTTTTGTTTACATAAACGTCAGAGTAGTTAGTATTCACTATCTCTAACTATAATTCCACTTTCAGATCATGATTTCAAGCTATTTGCTATCGTCAGTGAAAGACAGGAATAAAGAAACTAGATCTGAATACAAACTCTGAGCGTTTATGAAACAATTTCTATTCAGCTTGCAAGCGTGAATTTTTTAGACACGTAATGTCTTCAAACTCAGCATAGCAAACCAGATAGCTACATGGGTCTGATCTCAGTTCAGCATCACCACATAGTAGAAGCCTCTGCAATCTATATCATTGCAAGAAAGACCTCAAAGGTACATTTATGAGTTAGCAAGTTTTTTAACTTGCTAACGCTTGTATTTATGTCCACAGATGGCGTCCTACCAAGACTGCCAATCAAGCGTATGTTTTGTTTACATAAACGTCAGAGTAGTTAGTATTCACTATCTCTAACTATAATTCCACTTTCAGATCATGATTTCAAGCTATTTGCTATCGTCAGTGAAAGACAGGAATAAAGAAACTAGATCTGAATACAAACTCTGAGCGTTTATGAAACAATTTCTATTCAGCTTGCAAGCGTGAATTTTTTAGACACGTAATGTCTTCAAACTCAGCATAGCAAACCAGATAGCTACATGGGTCTGATCTCAGTTCAGCATCACCACATAGTAGAAGCCTCTGCAATCTATATCATTGCAAGAAAGACCTCAAAGGTACATTTATGATAAACAAAAATGCAAGTTAAAAAACTTGCTAACGCTTGTATTTATGTCCACAGATGGCGTCCTACCAAGACTGCCAATCAAGCGTATGTTTTGTTTACATAAACGTCAGAGTAGTTAGTATTCACTATCTCTAACTATAATTCCACTTTCAGATCATGATTTCAAGCTATTTGCTATCGTCAGTGAAAGACAGGAATAAAGAAACTAGATCTGAATACAAACTCTGAGCGTTTATGAAACAATTTCTATTCAGCTTGCAAGCGTGAATTTTTTAGACATGTAATGTCTTCAAACTCAGCATAGCAAACCAGATAGCTACATGGGTCTGATCTCAGTTCAGCATCACCACATAGTAGAAGCCTCTGCAATCTATATCATTGCAAGAAAGACCTCAAAGGTACATTTATGATAAACAAAAATGCAAGTTAAAAAACTTGCTAACGCTTGTATTTATGTCCACAGATGGCGTCCTACCAAGACTGCCAATCAAGCGTATGTTTTGTTTACATAAACGTCAGAGTAGTTAGTATTCACTATCTCTAACTATAATTCCACTTTCAGATCATGATTTCAAGCTATTTGCTATCGTCAGTGAAAGACAGGAATAAAGAAACTAGATCTGAATACAAACTCTGAGCGTTTATGAAACAATTTCTATTCAGCTTGCAAGCGTGAATTTTTTAGACACGTAATGTCTTCAAACTCAGCATAGCAAACCAGATAGCTACATGGGTCTGATCTCAGTTCAGCATCACCACATAGTAGAAGCCTCTGCAATCTATATCATTGCAAGAAAGACCTCAAAGGTACATTTATGATAAACAAAAATGCAAGTTAAAAAACTTGCTAACGCTTGTATTTATGTCCACAGATGGCGTCCTACCAAGACTGCCAATCAAGCGTATGTTTTGTTTACATAAACGTCAGAGTAGTTAGTATTCACTATCTCTAACTATAATTCCACTTTCAGATCATGATTTCAAGCTATTTGCTATCGTCAGTGAAAGACAGGAATAAAGAAACTAGATCTGAATACAAACTCTGAGCGTTTATGAAACAATTTCTATTCAGCTTGCAAGCGTGAATTTTTTAGACACGTAATGTCTTCAAACTCAGCATAGCAAACCAGATAGCTACATGGGTCTGATCTCAGTTCAGCATCACCACATAGTAGAAGCCTCTGCAATCTATATCATTGCAAGAAAGACCTCAAAGGTACATTTATGATAAACAAAAATGCAAGTTAAAAAACTTGCTAACGCTTGTATTTATGTCCACAGATGAAACCAGATAGCTACATGGGTCTGATCTCAGTTCAGCATCACCACATAGTAGAAGCCTCTGCAATCTATATCATCTGTGGACATAAATACAAGCGTTAGCAAGTTTTTTAACTTGCATTTTTGTTTATCATAAATGTACCTTTGAGGTCTTTCTTGCAATGATATAGATTGCAGAGGCTTCTACTATGTGGTGATGCTGAACTGAGATCAGACCCATGTAGCTATCTGGTTTGCTATGCTGAGTTTGAAGACATTACGTGTCTAAAAAATTCACGCTTGCAAGCTGAATAGAAATTGTTTCATAAACGCTCAGAGTTTGTATTCAGATCTAGTTTCTTTATTCCTGTCTTTCACTGACGATAGCAAATAGCTTGAAATCATGATCTGAAAGTGGAATTATAGTTAGAGATAGTGAATACTAACTACTCTGACGTTTATGTAAACAAAACATACGCTTGATTGGCAGTCTTGGTAGGACGCCATCTGTGGACATAAATACAAGCGTTAGCAAGTTTTTTAACTTGCATTTTTGTTTATCATAAATGTACCTTTGAGGTCTTTCTTGCAATGATATAGATTGCAGAGGCTTCTACTATGTGGTGATGCTGAACTGAGATCAGACCCATGTAGCTATCTGGTTTGCTATGCTGAGTTTGAAGACATTACGTGTCTAAAAAATTCACGCTTGCAAGCTGAATAGAAATTGTTTCATAAACGCTCAGAGTTTGTATTCAGATCTAGTTTCTTTATTCCTGTCTTTCACTGACGATAGCAAATAGCTTGAAATCATGATCTGAAAGTGGAATTATAGTTAGAGATAGTGAATACTAACTACTCTGACGTTTATGTAAACAAAACATACGCTTGATTGGCAGTCTTGGTAGGACGCCATCTGTGGACATATATATATATAATGGTGACATCATAACTCTAAGTTCTGAAAAAGTAATTAACTTATTTTTTCCAACATTTTACATCTATTATTTAGTGCTATGATAGAATCACTGGGTCAGGAGCCAAAAATATCTGAATTGAATTTAGCTAAGTAAATTGTGAGTGGGGGAGGGGGATCTGTTTAAGCAAGTGAATGAATCAGTTGAACTTAACCTGCTATTTAGTTCTTTGAATATTTCATAACCTGCTGAGAAATAACTGACTGATTTGAGAATTTCATTACATTAATGACTTTAGGTTCGATTATTAATCCTATATAATAATTGTCATTCACAATTGACAGTTTAAATCAGCCATTATTCAAGATTAAATTTGAATGTTTTAAGTGTCAGAACTGGACTTGGTCTTAGTTTCTTATAGACTCCAGGGTCTGATAATCTAACACTGCACTAATCCAAACAGAAGAATCTTAAGCTTACATTCCAGGACATCTCATAACTTGCTGAGACACTAACCAACTGATTTGAAAAATTTCTACCAAATGTTGATCTATGATCATTGGGAATTTCCAGGTTAATTTATTAACCCTAGAGAGTATGGACCAATCACCATTTATTTATAATTTAAATATGCCATTTTCAGATAAATTCATGTTTTTATCAAAAATTAAATATCCATCTGACAATGTGTATAGTTTCAAGGTTGCCTTGACAACTGATTGAGATTGTTGATTGTTATTGATATTGATATCGTTTTAAATGTTGACTGCTTTCATATATTTACATTTATAAATCTATCTAGTCTTGAGCATTATTAAGTAATACATAGTTGGAGTGCAGTTTGAAAGCTATAATTACAGTTCTAAAGTTATAATATTGTTACATAATGTGTGTTAATAGCTCTTAACAAGCTTTTCTGTGTATCCCTATTCTCATACTGGTTTCTAGCTATGGCTGTCATCAGTGAGGTGTTAGGATATTCAGACATTAGATATAAAAATTCCAGCTCAAGTTCAGCATTTATCTAATAGTTAACAATTATAATATTGTTAGTCATCTGTCAGAATGGGTTTGGTTTACCTGTGTAATGAGCTTTATTTAAATTTCTTTCAATTAATAATTTTGCTCTCTGTAATCAAGTTGCAATCTTTGGTGTCTATATAAATCTATTAGACCATGATTAAAAAAGGTTGTCTTGATAACAGATTAAGATTGTTGGCAGTTAATGATATTGGTATAGTTTAAGTGTTGACTGTTTTCATATATTTACATTAAATAAATACTTATCTGTTCTTAAACATTATTGGGTTTATTATATAAGTAATACATAGATGGAGTGCAATTTGATAATTATAATTGACTCTTTGTTCATCCGTTTTCAGGCAGGTTATATTTACCTGTTTAATGAGGTTTATTTAAACTTCTTTCAATTAATAATTTCACTCTCTGTAGTGTCTATATAAACTTATTAGATAATAGATAAAGGTGGATTTCCAACATTATTGTTAAAAGACGGTTGCCTTGACAACAGATTAAGATTGTTGATTGTTATTGATATTGGTTAAGTGTTGACTACTTTCATGCATTAATAAATATTATTATGATATGTGATTTTTTAAAATTAGTAATAGAAAGTCGTATGTTTTACATTGCTTTGTTGATAGATTTTAGATATATATATATAAAACAGTAACAGAATTGCCAAAAAAAAATCACCATAAAAATAACAATTAAATGCTTAAATTGGTTTTATAAACTTTAATATTATTATATGCTTGTGTTTCATTAGTATTCAAACATATAATCAGAAAATCAATATTTAAGAGTCTAAATAATTTTGGCAATCATAGGGAAATTTTAGCATAAAAAATATTGTCAAACCTCTGTTTTAAAAAAAAATGTGTGTATATATATATTTGACTATTCTATGCCATTTATTGCAAACTATAGAAATAATAGATGATAGATGATAATGCTTAATAAATTCTATCATGTGCTGTCTTTATATAAAATCCCCAGACTTGTTTCAAGCTTATAGCTTTTGTCAATATGAAACTTTGGATTTTGGATCAGTATATCTGGATTTTTAGGATTAATGCACCCTCCTTCTTTCAGCCAGTGTTTACCTCTTTGTTGTAATATCAAGCTATTATCACAAATTGAAAAACTTATGTTTTCAATCTTAATCAGTTTGCTTATATAGCATATAGATATATAAAATCCATGTGAATGTATATTTGTTCATAAGATGGTTATGTGTCAAATTTACAACCAATTAAAAAAACTATTATGTTTGTCCATAATGCTGTCAAATTCCTAATTAAAAAATCATAAAAAAACATTGTTTGTGTTTATAAATAAAAAACTATATCTAACTAAACCATAATTTATATTATGAGCATTTTATGCAAAGGAAATAATTTCACCCTTTATATTTAATAATCCATAATTTTTATTACAAAGCATTTTTTATGCGAAGGAAATAATTCTGCCATTAGCAAACATAATTTTTTTATGAAGCAGTTGTCCATAATGTTGTCAAATTCACATATCAAATATAACAGGTATATTTAAAAATTTTAATTTAGCTTTATTTATTTTTTCAAGTGTCAAAGCATCAACTAGGATGTGAACCTGCAAACCCAGGACAACTGCTTGTAAGGCAGTTGTGCTGACCTCTCGACCACCAATGCTTGACTAATTTAGTTTTATTAATACCTTGTCAGCTATATTTCTGAAGTGTACCAAACAGGCTGAGTAGTTCCTAACATTTTCTTCTCCAATTTTTTAATTGTGAATTTCTCATATTTATTTATATAATATTAACATTTTTTGTTTAATTTACATTAAATCTTAAAAGCAATTTATTAAAGCAACCAATTAAAAAACAATGGCCTTTTCATGGACTGAGTACAATCTGGTATAGATATAAAACCCAATTAGTTTCTATATATTATGGTGGTGTTAGTTTTTTAACAGCTATAGGCATTTCTATTCTGTGGCCAGGATTTGGTATAAACCAATATAAAAAAATCACATGATTCAGTTTTAACAGCAAGTATTTTTCTTCCGCTACCTTTATGCCACTTACTATAAGTTTTATAAATTTATTTAAATGCACATTGATTACATAATTAATATTTACTAAGACTATAAACCTCAAGAATATGTGCTTGGAAAATGCAAAGATAGGGACCTCTACAGGTCATAACCACAAGCTCTTTTATTCCAAAGTGTAAGCTTACAGTTATGACCTGTAGAGGTCCCTACCTTCACATTTTTCAAGCACATATTCTTGAGGTTTATAGCCTTAGTAAATATAAGCTTTAGTACATAATAGATGCCAAATGATAGTGCTTACAATAAATGGCATAACAGTAAGCTGCTAAAACAACAGTATGGAAAGTAGAGGCATGTGATATTTGATTGGTTAAAAATGTATATGCTGATAAAGTAAAACAATAGGATAATTTCAATATTAATAATGTCGAGTTGTATTTTTATATTGGACTATTTCCATCATCTAATATATATATATATATGAATGTCTTTAGAAAAATTTAACTTTATTTAAATATTCCAAATACATTCAACTGTTAGTAATAGCACATCAAACAGGTTAGTATATGCACAACGTTCTGAAAGGTATTAGTCTCCCCTCTTCTTCAGGTGTTGCTGGCCTGACCAGTGACAGTACTAGCATGGGATTCGAACCTGGGTTCTTAGATTCTTGAGTTTTGAATTTTAAGGTAATGCTCTAACCAGGATTGCTTGATTGGTTAGAGCGTTATCTTAAAATTCACAACTCAAGAATCTAAGGACCCAGGTTCGAATCCCATGCTAGTACTGTCACTGGTCAGGCCAGCAACACCTGAAGAAGAGTGGAGGCTAATACTTCTCGAAACGTTGTGCATATACTAACCTGTTTGATGTGCTATTACTAAGAGTTGAATATATTTGGAATATTTAAATAAAGTTAAATTTTTTTAAAGACATTCAGTACACACATATATATATATATATTAGATGATGGAAATAGTCCAATATAAAAATACAACTAGAACACCATCATCACAAACCTTCAGGAAAACGCTAATAATGTACGAGTTTTTTTTAAATTTCAAATACCGTATTCACAACAAAGATAAATTAGTGATTCTCAAATTCATTTATAATTTTTTTCTTAATAAATTAATTCTTTTAATTAAAAATAATTGAGTTCTACAATTTGTGTTTGTGTAGCAGTTAAATCTTTTTATTTACATTGCACTTCTGAAAGCTTGTAATTAAATCATGAGTTTTCATCCCGTGCAAAATTTCTCAAACCAATCTCTCACTGCATATGTTAAACCCCAATCATTATCCAGAGATTTGAAATACTTAAACAATAACAAAAAAATGGTAATCCACCTTTTTATTTATGTCTTAAATATGATTTATTTTATTTTTAAGTATGAATGTTTTATCAATGACTCATACATATATGTGGTATTAAAATTGTTAATACTTTGGTATTCATATTTCACAAGAGATAGGAATAAATGGAACAGAAACATAAACAGTTTAAGGAATACATATATATATATTACAAATAGACTAATACACTTTAGAATACTTTTAACTAATTAAATCGTTTATATTTCCATTACATTCCTCCTGAAAGTTTATAATATTATCCAGTGAAAACTTCTTGGACTAATATCTCTCACTATATATATATCATGAAACAACTTCTAATTATCAGACGGATAGAGTTTTAACAAATTTGAATCTCACAATAGTCAATTTTTTTTTTTATGTTGTAACTATGACTTGTCTGATTTTGAAGTCTGAATGTTTTAACAGTTATATATATATATGCAAACTGGAATTTTGATTTGACATAGATAGCTCTGTTGGAATAAATAATGTTAGGCGAATCTATATTTTTTATATATTTGATATTCAGTATAGCATTGTAATTCTTATTAATTGTATATTTAGTGAAGAGTCTCATATTGGAAAGATTAGTAAATATTTCGTATAATAAACATAATTACAAGTTTGAAATCCAGGCTGGGTAAAACTTATCTGTTTTGTTTTAGTTTCAACTGGATTTAGGATTTATTTTAAATAACTGGTTTGTATTCAAGTCAACTAGGCGTACCCTATTGGTCAGAAAATTGGTATTTAGATATTCTTAACTAGATAATAAAAGGAAAATGAAAAAAATGATAATAACTTTCACCACTTAACATCAATTGAAAAGTGTAATAAGTAATATCTTCTTTGCTGTTTTTATGGGGTGGGGGGAGTCGGGTAATTTTTGGAGAGATGTTTGTTTTGCAGTCGATTATTTAAAAAGTGTTTTTATCTTTCACAAAGTACAATTTGCTCTATTTTTTGTAGTTATTGGCCCATGGATATTGTTTATACATAGCTGCATGAGGTTTTGATCACTTCCATTTAAATTTATCTATCTATATGAATGTGTATTTGTAATATGTGAAATATAGAAATTAATCAGTGCATAAGACAACATTAAAATCAAATATAGAAAAAGAAATTCACCTATGCAATGCGATGCACTGTGACTGCTTTTTATTCGGAGTTGGGAATTTCTCAATCACTATGCTCAGAGAAACCTGTTAACCACCTTACCTTCCCTTTCCATTACTCACCCCAAGTTTTTCCCATATTCTTCTCTATCCTGCTCCATCCCATTTCCACAACATAATCTTTGGCAATTCCATTGCCTTTATATCTAAATTATCCTTATCTTTTCCCAATCCCAGCATAAAACCAAGATCCCGCTTTCTGTATAATCACTTTGTTTATATTTAGTCTTCCACAACTTCATTACTTGTACCCTTTCTGCTTGCAGGCATTTGCATTCAATTAACAGATGCCTAATATTTTTTATGCTTTCCTTACACAATTTGCAGATTAAATCACCCACATTTTTCTATTTATGTGTATATTCCCTTGTTACTAAAGATTCTGTTTAAGCTTAAACAATAAACTACTTTCCTTGCTATTATCATCAATTAACTCACACCCAATATTTTGTTCACTTTTATATATATATTTAAACTCTTTTTACTCTCCATACTAGTTCTTCATTTCTCCAATTACTCAACAATTCTCTTAACACAATCATCTCACCTTTTGTATAAGTATATTGACATAAATTCTTTATCCAAATCTTCTTCATACCATACTACCTTTCTCATCCATCTCGTTGCCTGCCCTTTATTCATAACCCAAATTAAATACTATTTTGGCTATTTTCTTATTATCCATAAATTTGCAATCTACCAAACATTTTGTATCTCTCATATAAAAACTTGACCATCCCATTTCTCCTTGAACTGCATCCTTTGCTGTCCACACATCTGCATCTAATGCATGTTTTAATGTTAAATTTTCCGAGCGCTATCTGTGTCATATAATCTGGCTGTTTAATTAGAACTTTGTGACACAAGTAGTGCTGTTGGGAACGGTGAGTTTATGTTATGTTATATAGATATGCATATAAGCTGCTATTTAAATTTAGAATGTTTCTAATATATTAGTTTATATATTTGTATGATGAAAGTATGTGAAAACTTTAAGCAAAAATAAATGATAAACATTCATTGTTTAAGTATTTCCTGGAAATTTGTCACAATCAGATTTCGATAATATCAAATTGTCTCTTGGTGAAGAATAAATATATTTTGTTCATTCAGTTTATTAAAAGAAATAAGACCCATTTGCACTTTATTTTTATTTAATTATCTATAAATTGTATGAAAGGATAATGAAAGTGCAGAATAATAAAGACAATTAGGCATACATTCAATATAAATTTAATACATATACAGTATACAAAATATTGAAGATAGAATAATTTTCCTACAATTATCATTATAACATATATGTTAAGTAACAAAAATATATGAATTGTAATCAGATTTTAAAATTACTGCAAGCTAAAACAGACTGCTGTAGAGAAGAAGCCGAGATTCTTATTAATTCATTGGTATATTAAATTATTTACATGGTATATTTAAAATCCAATCTATCACAAACATTATCAAGATGTTTTCAAAATATAGTGGCAAAAAGAAGTTTGATAATAAATGAAAACAGACCATTTGACTCTTCTTCTTTGAGGCTTTAAAAAAACAAAGTAGGCAAATTCCTAATGTCCAATCCATATTTCTTAATACTGTGGCTGTATAAGTTAATATGGATAATCTATTCACAAATATACCATTAGCCAGCAGAGTGGGTTTGTCTGATTTTTATTTGTGAATTTTAAAATCAATAAAATGCTCAGATTTCTAGTGGTATGCAACCTGTTGATTCACTCTTATTTTTACAACTATGACAGAAGGAAATTCATAAAAGTCATAAACTAAGGCATCGATTGATGGCTAAAGGTAGAGTGCGCTAAAAGCTTTCTTGTGTGAATTTAGGTTGCCATTTGATAACAAGTATAAATCATTTTTAAACAAAGAAGTCCACTCAAACTTGAAGAAGAGTTGTCTAATATTAAAAGATATTGTTAGATTTTGTGAAGTTGAAAAAAAAAATGGAAGAGATAATTGATTTCAAAAGTGGACATTACTATAAAAACATTGATATTGAAAGTACAGCAGAATGGAATTCATCAAAAGTAATGGATGACAAAACAACATTGTGGAGATTGGTGCTATATAAGGTAGAGTGACAGGATATATCCAGTTTAATAGAAGATAATAAATGCAGATAATTCAAGTCCATGACCTAATAAGCTCTCATTCTGATGAAAAAGAAGAGGTCTCTTATTAAAAAAAAACATAGCACTCTTTTGATCAAACCAACCAATAGTTTAAAAATATCATGTGAATTTTATTGCTAGAATTGGAAAAGAATTAAAAATTGAAAATGTTTTGGGTAAATTTGGTTATGGAGATAGAAAATGGAAAGAAGATAGACTTTGCAAAATTTGCAGAAGGGAGTGGAGGAACCTATATTATAATTAAAAATAAATGAAAATGGACATGAAAGTATCCAAATAGAAATATAGGACAATTGAATTAGTGGCATTCTAAGGTATTGTTAATTCAATGCTAGAAAGACAGAAACAATTAAAAAGAATAGCATAAACAGTTAATGTCTCTAACCTTCAAGTATATTCCAGTATAAAATTCTCTCTACAGTAGTGTTAACCAGTGCAAGCCATAGTAATCAATGGATGCAAGAAAGTTTATACATAAAATCCATATCTATTGCCTATTCATCCAATGTCCCCAGACTAGTTTCTAACTTGTGGCTTTCATCAGTGAGGAGTCTCAGATCCAAGAATACTGTATTTAGATCTTAGGATTTAATCTAATTCCCAGAAGCCACCTTTTATCTTCTTAGTTAACTATAAAGTTATGAATCCAAAAGGAAAACATAGAAACATTTTTAATCCAAGCTCATTCATCTATATAGCCATACAGATTTGAACCCAGTTTAATATCTATATATTTTGGTTCTTTAATAATCATAGTCACCATCATCCTACAGGCAGGATTGGTTATTATACCTCTAAACATTACATAATCATTATTGTATATGCTTTCACAAGCTGTTAAAACAATAGCTCTATTTTAGCAGCTTGTGAAAGCATAGGAAAGAGTGATCATGTGATGTGGTTTGAGTATATTCCAGTGAATTTTAGTTAGAATCTGCAAATTATTTTAATATTAACAGAATTAGGATGTGGATCAGATTTAAATAACCTAAATAAGACCTATTAAGAACTACTAACCAGATAACTGGTACAATAGCAATTCATGAGTAAATTTTTATTGAGACATGGCAACATCTTAAAACAATATGAAAATATTTTTAAATGACTTTTAATTGTTAAAACAAAATATATTTTAGAAGAAATCAAATCTCAAAGGTATATAAAAAATATCTTACTATTAAAAGTTATTTCATCAATAAGGAAAAAAAAAGAGATCTATTACTAAAAAGAAGGATCAAATCATGAAATATATGTAAAATGTATATAACAATAAAAGAACAATAAACATAAAGGCTCCTATAGTTTTAACAACATATTTTGGAATTCCAAATGTTTTAGAAGAAAATTTGAGATAAAACTCCAGGAAATAATGGAATTCTTTTAGGTATTTAAAAATAAGTGGAAATTATTTGTAAAGCTATACCAAATTCTAAATAATAAAAATGTACCAGATGATTAAAAAGACTATATTCATATTATTGCTACATAAGAACGATGAAAAGGAAAATATTAAAAATTATAAGTGTATTAGTCTTTGGTTGGTTTTCCTTTAATTAAGATTATTAAACTAACCAAAAACATAAGCTGAAATTAAAAGTGGTTATATTCTATAGACTATTTTCAAGAATTAAAATGTTACACAAAGAATTAATGAATATAAAATGCATTGTAATTTGGATTATGAAAAGACATTGTATTTTATAAATAGTAATGATTAATCTACTTAACGTATATTTCTGTACTGTAAATTTCATTAAACCAGTCCCTAAACTTGTGTGAGAGTGGAATAGTGAAAATTACATTGTAGAAATATTATTCATTAATTAGATAATCTTTAGTCTAATGAATGACTAATAAAAAATTATTAATATACTTTCTTCAAGTGATTTGTGTCAAAATTGTGACAGCAGTAAGTTTTATACATCAATTAAACTAGTAATTAGATATCTATATATACTGAACAATGATAAAGATATGTGTAACAGATTGTGATCTGGGCCAATTGATAAATGTGGGTTCAGCATGAAATGGTGCATCTTAGGGATCACACATCCTTTTCATATGTATTTGGTTATACATCTATAAATACATCCCTCCACAAGGTATTAAAAGTGAATAGAAATCATCCTCTACCTTGCATGAGAGTGGTGTAGTAAAAATTACACTAGTCTGATGAATGACTAATGAAAATTATTAATGTACTTCCATCAAGTGATTTGTGCCAAAGTTGTGAGGGCAGTAAATTTGACACATCAATTAAACTGTAGTAATTTGTTATATATATAAAAGACATATTTTGCAGGTTCATCCATGTTAAAAAATTTTAAATATTGATTTACCGATGTTTCGACTTGATCACACAAGTCATCTACTGGGTGATAAAAGGTTGAAAGATGGTTGTAGAGGTGCTACAATCACTGATTTGAAAAAAACATTAAAGTTCCACCAATAGCAAAAAGGTTAAATTACATTTTTGCTATTGGTGGAACTTTAATGTTTTTTTCAAATCAGTGATTGTAGCACCTCTACAACCTTCTTTCTACCTTTTATCACCCAGTAGATGACTTGTGTGATCAAGTCGAAACATTGGTAAATCAATATTTAAATTTTTTTAACACGAATGAACCCGCAAAATGTCTTTTATATATGCAACCCATGAAAATCTTTGTATCAACATATATATATATATTGAACAATAATCAAGATATGTGTAAGAGATTATGATATGGACCAACTGATGAATGCTTTTTCAGCATGAAATGTGCATTTACATCTTTGGTCATATATTTATAATTACACCGCAGTATAAGGTGTTAAAAGTGAATAGAAACCAGTCTCTACCTTGGGTGAGATTGATTGAGTAAAAATTACATTACAGAAATATTATTCATTAAGTAAATAATCTCTAGTCTAATGAATGACTAATAAAATTTATTAGTGATGATTATTGCTTTGAAACAACTATACTAAACAAATTCTGAAGAATATTTACCAAAATGCAACAAAGTGATTAGACTACATCTTAGCACTAAGATTATGGATGGTATGGGTGAAAAGCGGTGTGATTTCATCTCTCTAAAACTTTTAATAGTTATTCTATAGGTTTTGCAAATGCTGTACTTTAGTTGTTGTTGCTGTGCAAATAATGCTTCAGAGATTTATAAAATGTTACACAAGCTATCAGATTAATACAAGAAAGTAGAACTAAAGATAAGACTAAAATAATGTTTAATGGCTTATCAAATAAATAAATATTGATAGTAAAGAATTGGAAGTTAATAATTATAATTATTTAGGTTAGAATTATTAATACATATAATGTAATGTATAAAATGAATCCTAAAATTAAACTTGAATACTTTGATATAAATAACTTGATATCAGAAGTAAATATGCTCATGTGCTAAAAAAGTAATTTGTTTTAAATAAATGTGTTTTATTAATTATAACATACAGTTTTGAAATTAAAGAATTAATAAAAAGCAATGCCGAAACTTCAGTGTACATTGTAAAGTATTAAGAGATGTTGGGTATAACAACAATGATGCAAAACTAAGTAAAATATTTGGGAAGAAAAAAACAAATAAATATCACTGCAAAAAATGAGATTTGATTAAACAACTAGTCTTTATGTTGATTTCAAAAAACTGTTGAAGGTCTAAAAAAAATTGCATGTAAATAATTGATGAGAAAAGAAAATTTTGTTAAAACAGGCAAAACTCACTATATATATTGCCACACACAGCAAGCTAGAGTAATCAGTGGATGCCAGAAGATTTGTGCATAAAATCCCCATCTAGTGCCTACTCATCCAATATCCCCAGACTAGTTTCTGGCTTATGGCCTTCATCAGTGAGGAGCCTTGGATCTGAGAGCACTGCATCTAGATCTCAGATCCAAGGCTCCTCATTGACAAAGACCATAAGCCAGAAACTAGTCTGGGGATATTGGATGAATAAGCACTAGATGGGGATTTTATGCACAAGCCTTCTGGCATCCATTGATTACTCTAGCTTGCTGGGTGTGGCAATATATATAGTGAATTTTGCCTGTTTTAACAACAATTATACACAAGCATAAGAGGAGGTGGTCGTGTGATGTTTATTGGCTTAAAAGAAAATTTGTTAAAATAATGTACAGAACAAGCTATGGTTTGGAGAAACTTCATCCTGAAGTGAATTAGTAATATCTAACAGTGATTTAAAAATAACTAACCTTCAATGTGAATGAGTGTGCTTTAATTTTATGTAATAATATATATGTAAAAATAAAACTGCCCTAAATAGTGAATAATATTTCTCTAATGTAATTTTCACCACACTACTCTCATGCAATGTATGGACTGGTTTCTGTTTTCAACACCTTGTATGAGAACGGTGTAGTAAAAATTGCATTAGAGAAATATTATTCATTATTGGATAATCTCTAGTCTATTGTATGTCTAATAACAATTATTAATGCCCTAAATAGTTTTATGCAGAGTCAAGGACTCTCTACTATCTCCCATATGGAGGACAAAACAAAAAAAAATATTATCAAATGCCGGTGTTTATTATTTGCCTTATTTACTTTACTTTTGAGCTAATTTTAGTTATATACTGTTTATCAATTAGTAATTTGATGGCTGTCTAGATAGCTATAAACCAGTTACCTGAATTTATAGGTAGCTATAAACCAGCTACCTGGATTCATACTACATAAGCTTGAAAATTTTCAATTATAAAATCCAGTTGTACTGACCACTATTCTGTAAGGCCCTTCTGAATCAATATATATGCTGTTTTAAAAACAAATATTTGCTTTTTTTTTTTTTAGTTTTAAATAAATAATAGACATTTTGCTATCTAATTATAATTGTGATGTGGTGGTGTTGAAAGAGGCGCTAATAAAAATTTAAAAATATCAAGTTGTAATGGTTATTCACTTTTCTACAGGGAGTTAAAAATGAATTAAAACCAACCCCCATTTTGCATGAGTGTGATGTAATAGTGGAATATTAAACTATCAGCATATATATGAGGATTTGGTGTTTGATATTTATAAGTCACTTAATGAACAAAAGTTGTTCAGATGCCTAGATAAATGAGAGAGAATGGTTTAACTTTCTGAACAAAAAAACTTAAAAATATAAATTATGTACACACTGATATATAGTGAAGTTTTTTTGTTTTATCAGTAAACCTTTCACCATAAATCAGTCATACAAATTTTTAGATATACTTAAATTTAACTTTGCACACACACACACACACACACACATATATATATATATATATATATATATATTGTTAAAATAAGAGTTATAGATCACATGACCCTATTCTCTTAAGCTTGTAAGTTATAAACAATGAGGATTGCCACTTCCTCAACAAGCTTTGTGATAAATGCTTAGCCAGGGAAAGCATTTAAAATATCTCTGTCAGGAACCGCTCCCCAAACCCCTGACCATGGTTTCGTGCTTTGGCACTCCTCAGAGAGGTGTCAGGGTAGGTTCAGACACTAGATCTAAAAATACCAACCCAAAGCCAGCATTTAATATATATATATATTTCAAACTTATTATTTCATCTTACATTCTTAAAACATATAACCAAAGACACGTGAAAAAGTTATATTGTTTTCAAGGTGCACATTCCATGCTGAGTCAGTACTCTTCATTTCACCAAGATCACAATCTCTTATACATTCCATTTATTTAGTATTATATAGATATTAGGAAGGATTTGAACTCAGACTTTCAAGCTCACTACAACTATCCACTCCATTGTATATAACCCGATATACATGACGACATACGTGTGAAAAAGATAAATGATCTCTAATACACATCACATGTATATGGACATGTGTACCAGTTGTGTAAGATGGAGTGGGTAGTTGTAGAGAGCCCGAAAGCCTGAGTTCAAATTCTTTCTCAATACATTAAGTTCAGTATAGACAATACACTTGTATTTAAATATTATAGAGATATCAGATTACTATAATTTGATTTCAAGGTGCCAAACTTTTTGTACTAACAACTTTGACACAAAACACTCTATGTAAATATATTAATGATTATCCTTAATCATTATTAAGCTAGAGATTATTTTTAATCTAAATATAAACTTTGAATCTAATTTATTAAAAATGTCTTTATATATATATTCCAACAGAGAGCAGTACTCTTTATTTAATAAAATAGTAGTAAGTTTTACTACTTAAACTTAATCAATATAAACCTTATTGATAAAAGAAAGCATGATATAAAAGGAAAACAAAGATTAGAAATTTAACTGCTTAAGGCTTAAAAATATGTCTGTTGAAAGTCAAAGAAACACTTGACCTGTACGGATTGTGTTCTATCGGAATATCGAATTCTTTCTTAATTCACCTACAAACGTATAAATTTTTGGCCTACATTTTCAATTAAATTTGTTTTAAATTACAATATTATCAATATTGAAGTGAATTCTTTTACTGATAGAACAGTTTTGTCTTTTTTTACAATACTCTACATAATACAATAACTCACGTGTATGCATTTACTTCAGACAGTCAATATATCAATATTTATTTTCAAGCAGGCCATTATATAATTTTTTAGACAGACTGACCGAATTTGCAGAAAGAAACATTAGTACTTATCTTTAATAAATAATTGTGCATAAAAATGATAATGATACTACATCACAATATATTTATATATGAATATTAGATTTCCTCTTTGTAATTGTAATGATTTAATTTGATTGCTTTTATAGTACTTATCAAAACATAATTGATCCAGATTCAACGTGACGTAATAGTAACGTAAATGTAGATCGGAAGGATTTACTTCCGTTACAATTCAAATGCAATTGCTTGGTTTATTATTATATTCTTTTACTTTATTTGTTGAATTGAGACTTCTACAAAAACATTATTAAGTAAAATAAACGCACACACTTACATATATATATAGTAGCTGTAATATTGTGGCAGGAATTCTTTTTCACACATGCGCACTCTCTTCTGTCAATTCTAGCATGTGTGAAAAATACTTCCTTCCGCAATATTACAGATATATAAATTGTTACATTTTTATTTACCATTGTCAAATTCCCGCCATTCATAACTTTGACGTCATCCATTTCAGATAAATGCACTAATGATTATTACTAATCATTTTCGAAACTAGAGATTATCTCTAGCACAGATGTAAACTTTAAACCTCAGTTAAAGATTAATATATCTGAATTGCATCTTGGGGGTCATTTGTCTTTTATTATATCTTTATTTATATGAATTTAAAAAGAATGGGGAAGTATGGGGGTTGTTTAATATATCTATAAAGATATTACACGTGGGAAAGTTAATTAAAATACTCATTCTATCTATTCAAACTATCAAGTCGTCATATAACAGTGTCACTGCTGAATTTAGTAGGAATTGTTTGATTGTATTATATGGAAATCATACTTGAACATAACCAAATATGAAAAATCTCTTTAAATAATATAATTCAATCAGTGTAATCAAATATATAAATCATACTTATTATTCTGCAATGATTTTGATTTTCACACCTTCACATTCTTTTTCCCTCAATTATCATTCATTTCTTCTGGTTTAATTTTACCATTTCATTTTAAAATTTATTAAGTCAGATCTGTAGTTAGAAAAATTCCTTTTTTATTATTACTTTACTCTTTTGTCTACTAAAAACACTCTTAATAATGAATTGATAACAATTGACGGAACAAATGTATTAAAATTCACAATTAAACATCTTGATTTAATGATAAAAAATCAAGTAAAATGTCACATGACTTAATTTAATAAATCTTGTATTTACATATGTTGTACGTAGAGCTTGCAAAATAAGCTCTTAAGCTTTGAGAATATCCTGATGATGCCAGCAGCAGAAACCGATCTGGGGTTGAGGATATTCTCAAAGCTTGTTAAGAGCTTATTTTGTGAGCTCCATATATAATATCTTGATTTACTATCATTTTCCATATGTTTAATAAACGAATACTCATTAAAAGGTTATCTCCACTGAATTTTACTATATCCATTTTAATATTGATCTTTATAGATTTTACTTTACAAATACATTCTATGGTATATGGGTTTTATTAGAATTATATTGCAATATGTATGCAGTGCATCTTACTGAGTATTTATCTTATTAGTCTTATCTTACTATCATATCATTCAATACTGATTATTGCATGGATGTAATGGAAAAACCATGTTTCAAATGAACAAATATCATCATGCAATCAATTTGATACAATATAAAAAAATATGAGCCTAAGGACTAATAAAAATTGCATTATCAACTTAACACAATTTGATATTTCATATTGATTTTAATCTTTTTTTTCTATTCATGTGCACAATAAATAGATCTTTCATAGATTATTTTTTAGGATTTAACATATTTTCCCCTAACTGCATTATTACTTCATATATATGCAGTGTGTTTTAGTGAAAAGATGATTGGACACTGTTATGTTCTTCTCCAATCTGTTTGCAGTGCCATCTGTAAATTAATGCATGTGTTACATAGCAACATATATTAGTTATTCACTACAAAAATTTTAAGATGTTATCATATCTGAAGCACAAGTTATGACATAAAAATGTGGCTGTTTTGTATCTTACAATCATAGTAGAAAAATGTGCACATGCTAACTTTAATTTGATTTTGAACTTTACAAAACTGTCACTGAAATATTTGAAATGATCCAAACTGTAGTATTGGCATAAAATCACCAATAACAAAAATGTTTTCATATAGTTTGCAAGATTTTGTGATGGCAGGGAGAGAACTGAAGACAATTTATAAGGGTATGACACACGCTATCACATATTATGTCATACTTATGTTCCAGATATGCTAAATTCTTTAACATTTTTGTTGTGAATAACTAATCTATGTGGCTATGTAACACATATGTTGATTTAAAAATGGTGTAGTTGACAGCTTAGAGAGAAAGCGAATTACATTCTACTATGAGATACTGTGTATATATCAACATATTTTGAATATTTAGGATGTCTTTAAGCATTCATATACCTTTTCTAAATTCATAAGTTAATGGGGAGGGGGGCTCTTCTAGCAATTTACCTTCATAATAATTTATTTTATAAACTAAAGTGCTTGCTTTTTTAGCAAAGATTGTTCCCTTAAAATGGCATGATTCTTAAATTCTAATTCAAAACATCACCCATACCCTTCATCATCATTTAAAATCATTAAAAATCATATACGTGAGGAATATTATATTTAAATGTCTGATGTAAAGCAATGTATTAGCATGTCAAATTAATTAGTTAAACAATCACTTAAAATCAATCACAGTCTATATTGCAATAGCTTAAATAAAATATGGTTATATTTAATTATTTTAAATGGTAACTAGAATTAAATTATTGATTAAAATATTAATGTATTAAGCCAAGCAGATGGTATAATAATAATGTGAAAGACTGAAACCTTTGACAGATGCGCCTTAAAAAATGCTTAAATGACAGCCAATCAGGTTCCAGCCTTTCACGATATGGTTAAAATATTGAAAGTTAAATAAGTGAATAATTATCCGTTCATATAATTTAATGTTGGATTTACACATATACCCACACATATATGTAAAATTCCTGCTATTTTTATTCGTTTCTATTCCCATTTTAATTAAATTATAAATTGTTTCAAATAAAGTTTGTCATTTTATTTTAAATGATAATATAAAGTTTCTGGTTTGAAATGGGTCACAAACTTGACCCTCTCAATTCCCACTTTCACTTTAAATTTAATGCACGACTTATTTTTCATATTTTCATTTTATTAAGTAAGTTTGAAATTGAGAATTGTCATTCAAATTCCTCTCAATTAATACTATTTATTTATATTTTAATATTTTCATTCATAATTTTAATTATTTTAGTTTTAAGCGTACTTATTTCATCTAAATTATCTCAGATATGATTGCGACATAATATAACCATACAACATTAATTAATACAAATGCATTAATTCATTTATTTCACTGAAAATTCATTTTATTAAAAAAAATATTCAAAACTTAGCTTTCTTTACATGGCGGTCGGACTAAAGATAATGGTTTTCTTAATATTTGTGTATGTCTTTAGGATTTCTTTGGTCTGGTGAATTACAACTTAATTTTTATTTAAAAGATGATACCATTTTATATTATATAGATTTAATTTAGATGAGCGATAAGTAAATTTAAATTGGTGATTAGAATTTGTCATTTTTATGAAATTACTTTGATTAGATGTGCTTTACTAAGGTTTTTTTTAAAAATATACTGTATGCACAATAGAACAATGAATATACTTTGTGTGTGTATATATACATCGAATCGAAAACTATCTCATAACTTTTTTTATGTGTCAAAGCATCGGCCGGGAAACGAACCCGCGAACCCGGGACAACTGCTTGTAAGGCAGCTGTGCTGACCACTCGACCACCAACGCTCGACATCTCTAAGTAGTTAAGTCATATTTAAAAACATTAGTAGCATAATATTTTATTGATCCATAAACAAATTATTGGCAATATAACACTATTATAGATATAACTAATAATATTATTTTACCAGATGCACTATTAATCCGCTTTTTATATATATATATATATGTCAAAGCATTGACTGGGAAGCGAACCCGAGCCGGCTGCTTGGAAGGCAGTTATGCTAGCCGCTAGGCCATCCATACTTGACTAATCTGCATATTTTTATTATTAATTTACAGTATTTAAATGTTAATTATAAGTTACTTGTAAAATAATTATCAGAGAATTAGACATGCAATAAAATTAACTATTTAATATACTATTTTTATGTTTCAAAAGGCTTTATTGAACTATAAGTTTACAAAACAGCACTTACTACTGTATGCATAGGCTAGAGTGCAGTATTTAATACCACTAAATGGATCGAAGAAAATAATATTAATGGGAGAAATGCAAGGAGGTTTTAGAATGGATAGGCATATAAGAGATAATTTATTTAAAGTCACACAATTTATAGATATGAGTAGGAATACTGATAGGCAGTTATATATGGTCTTTATAGATGTAGAAAAAATGTATGGTAGAATAAATAGAAATAGATTATGGGTAAGTTTAGTAAATTTGGGGAATGAATGGGAGCTTCAGTGGATCGTATTAAGAGATTATTTGAAAATAATTGCTATATGTATCAATTAGGAAATATGAAATCACAGCTAAATATGATATGGGACTAATGCACAAGTCTTCTGGCATCCATTGATTACTCTAGCTTGCAGTGTGTGGCAATACGTATAGTTAGTTTTAGAAACAATTTTTGTATATATAGTATGTATACATAAATTAAGGATATAATATAAACAAAATTTAAAAATTAATAATATAGTGTATTAATAATAAATTAAGAGAGTATATTTACATATATATTTACTGAGTGCGTTTTCACTCATTCACATTCACTCAAAAAATAAAAATATTAAACACTTACTATACTGTATCTTTATTTATTTTTAAATAAAAAGAATAGCAAAGTGTTAAATTTTAATCATACTTCAACACATGCTGGATTATATCTTTTGTTATATAACTTTTTTCCCCGTAGAAATGTTATAGCATTCTCTTAAACAGCAAACTACACCCTCTTTTGTTGTTTTGATGTTTAGTTCATATTGACTTCAGAATCTATATTGTTTGTTACACATTTGCCATTACCATTTTAAATTCTCAGCCAACTTCATCAAACTTTAAGCTTTCTGTCACAATTCAATAACTTTTTTTTCTGCAACTATTATATGCTAGCATTTTTTTATTGCTTGAGAAAAGTTTTTTCATTTAGAAAACATTTTATTACACAAAATATTGTACCACATCATGAAATAATAACACTAAATGGCATATGGGAAGATGAAAACAGGAAGCCACATACTTAGACTTGCAAACACAAAGTCCATCACAACTCAACTATTGTATGATTATTAAACTATTAGAAATAAGAGGTTATACCTATTCATACTCCAATTCGCCATTAACACACAAATTGTCTGGTCTATCAGCTTTCCCATTCAGAAACCACTACTTATGCAGATTTGAAGCTGACAGAAAAAGCAACTTAACACACTACCTCAGAAACCTGGTGAAGGTTGGATTCAAACAAACAACCATCAATAGGAGAGTCAAACAGTTTTACAATAATTTAAGAGCTAACCAGGCCAAAGAAAACAAAACACATGCTATTGCCATACATACCTAATGTGGGCAAAAAATTGGTTAAAAAACTTGCCACTGATTTTGCGGTAAGTTATCGCACTCCACCAGCTATCAAAAGGCTGATCAATAATTCAAAGGATAAAATTGCACCAGACCAAACCCCACAAGTGGTGTACAAGATGACATTCCCACAAATAAGTTGCAGAGCAGTGTACTATGGTGAGACCATGCAACACTAGCCACCAGAATAGTACAACACAGATAGGTATACAATAATATGCGAATCAAATCTGAAGGAAGCTCAACATTTTTGGAACATCAAAAAGCTTTTGGTCACACATTCAAACCTACTACATCTGAGATCATGTGCTCTGGGCACAATGATGCCAAGTGCAAAGTAAAAGAAGTATGTTTCATAGCAGACAACCCTTAAGCCATCAATAGGAGAGATGCCTGCTTTTTGATTTCTAAAAAATGGGTGGTTTAGACAATTTGCATATATTTGCATACATCAACTTTACACAAGCTAACACAAAATCATTGTTAGCACAAGCTATAAATATAGTTCCCAAAAATGCTAAGCTAGAAAGTATTGAAATATAGCTTCACTGATGTACATTGAGAGTGCAACAAATAGATTAAAAATCAAATCATAGAATATGCTTTTACACAGAGGCACTAGATAGGGATTTTATGAACAAACCTTCCTACATCCATTGATTACTCTGGCTTGTACTGAGTGGCATTATTGTACGGAGAGGCTTGCCTCTATGTATTAATGTATCTTTGAATACTTACATATATAACATCTCTCTTTCAATGCACTATATAAAAATTGTCTTTTTTCATTGTTAATCTGTCTGTTTTCCTGTTGATGCATTTTTATGTACAAAGCATGTGCTAAGATTTTGGCGATGAGGAGAACAATGAAAAGCTAAACTAGTAGTCTGATATTAAAATGACCTCACTACTAGGTTTAAAAAAGAGAGTTTTGAAATAACATTTATAAGAGCCATGTATTAAGCTTTAGCTAAAATCTGATCATTGCCAATCCAACTATGTAATCAAGTTTAGTTCAAAATCATGATTATCTCAGCTAATGTCAACTTAAAAGAATTATTAATCTGGAAATTTATGTTAATGTGGAATAGAAGTTATACTGGAAACTTGGAACTACAAAAAGAGGAGGTAAATGGAACTTCTGAAATATAACTAATTATTATTCTGGAAACTTGAAGCTATAATAGGAAAAACCTAACATGAGAGAGATATTTGCTAAACAGAACCCTGTGTTAACCTAAAATGAAATAGTTGTTAATCTAAAAGTTGGAACTATAAAAAAAAGTTTTTGGAAAAACTTTTAAGGAAAATGATTATTAAACTGTAAACCTATTGTCAAGCGTTGTTAGCCAAGAGGTCATCGCAGCCTCCTTGCAAGCAAATAGTTGTTTGCAGACAGTTGTGGGTTCGCCTTCTGGCCAATGCTATGACATATGAAAAAAAATCATTATTAAACTGAAATATACAACTACATAAGAAGAACTAAAAGAAAGAAAATTCCTAGTAATAAGGATATTGTAGTGTGTACATCTACATTTATATTTTGATTTATAATGCTAAGAAATAATTGGCAATAGTAAATAATATTTCTAATTGTTTTCTTTTCTAAATATGTTTTATTTTTCTCATAATCAGAAGTGTGCAGGACCTCTCCATTTTCAAAAGAAAAGGGGAAGAATGTTTAAATTAATCTTTTCGTGTGTGCGTGTGTGTGTGTGTAAAATGATTTTTTTCAGGTTTACTATATTAAATGTTGTTAATTAATAAGAGTCAGTAGGGAATAATAATATATTTGTTATAGAAAATCATATGTATTGGATGAAATTATATGCTAACTTTGTCTTTGACTTATCATTTTTTCTGAATTTTCTTATTTTTATTTAACTTTATTAAATAATTGTTTTAAAAAAATAAATTTCTGAAATGTTTGTTTTTCTGATGTATCTTAATTTTTCTAGCTGTTTAGTGAATTAGCAGAGTATATGACTGATTTCCTCATAATGTTATAGTTTAAGAGATTTGTAGATTATCTTAGTAAAATTATTTAATGTAAAACAGCTTAAATTTATATATGTGTATTTTCTCATGTTTGTGATCATTATCCCTAGAGTCCTTGAAATCCCAAGCTAGTTTTGTGTATAAGTCTTTATAATATTGAAGTATTAAAAAATCCTTTCTACTTCTCCTTATTTGCATTGATTAATTATACATATGTGATATACCCTATACTCCTTAATAAACCCTTTACAATGCAATTTCAACATATGATTTATTTCTTCTTGCTTACAGTTTCAACTTCCCTGCCATCATCATCAGAGCTCTTTTAAACTTTACTACTTTATTACCTCTGATGATGACTGCAGGGCAGTTGAAACTGCAAGCAAGAAGAAATAAATTATATATATTGAAATTGCATTGTAATGTGTTTATTAAGGAATATATGGTATATATCTTTATAATATACAGATGTGAGTATAGAAGTAGGTGTGGACATTCAAAAAAAATTCTCTGGATGGCCCAAAGGTAACCTCCTAAAGTTCACATACTTCATTTATTTTATTTATTATAGTAACCAATTTAGTAATTGCTATTATATTCAAGATATCAGTTGGTCAAGAGCATTGATTATGATCTGCATGATATCAAGAGCCCAACATATTTTTAGATTTTTTGTTGCAGATATTTTAGCTCTTAAATTATGTGCATGCATATAAAATATTGATGATTTCTTTTATAATATGCTCTAAGTTTGGCATTAGTTATAAGATGATTAACCCAGATTTTATAAAGTATGACTGTTAATTATTAACATTAATGTCACTATATTATTATGTTTAATATTACTTATATTTGTACTTCGGTGATCTTTGCTTATGCTCAGTGATGTTTAGATTTATTTGTTTTGAGATGATGATGACGATTATCATCATCCAATCCACCTCATGATCACCTAATTTTTATATTTTTACAATATATATATATATATTAATCTTACATTAATTCATAAATTATATGAATTATTTATTATTTAAATTTATAAAAAGTATGTTAATACATGGTGGTACAGGCTTACATACACCTGCACTTATATAATGTAATGATATATAAGGGATTCGAACTCAGACTTTCACACGACCCTCAGCTCTCTATGCCATCTCATATTGCTGGCCCACCTAATCATACACGTTTATGATCAGGTGTGTCAGCAATATGAGATGGCATGGAGAGTTGAGGGTCATGTGAAAGTTTGAGTTCGAATCTCTTATATAAAATAGTACTTTGTAAAAACATGTTTTATATGATCTAACTTATATGAGATTATCATTCAATAAGCTTACTGAAAGACGGTGCATTAATTAAAGGATGGAATTTTACTTACATAGATAATGTATGAATATGTATTTTAATCTCTGTTTCAAATAAAAATGTTTAATAATTTTGTAAATTTTATTATTACTGCTATAACAATCCATGATTATCTTTATAATTATCACAGACAAATAATAGTTATTAATTTACAAAATCGTTTTCATCTGTAAATCACATTATAAACCATTCTTAAATTAAACTTATCCATTCTTAGAGTGTATATTTTACACATGTGTACAGTAAAAAATGTCAGAATAATAGTCTATATATACTAGTTTACTTAAAATAATTATATTACCGCGATGAAATAGCTTATATTTTAATTTATTAAATTCAATAATATATTTAAGTCTGGTCTACATCCAACATACAATCCCATGCTTCTATCTTGTGTGCTACCAAGATATTTAAATGGATCCATATGTCAATCTTGCCTGTGCAATTTAGTATTATAATACAATGGTGCACCCAGAGCTTATGTTTCTCGGATAGATTCTCAGCTGATTAATGGAATTGAAAAAATATTTGGCTCACTTTAATTAAATAAAAGAGTATAATGTTCAATCTGCCACAAGTGTGCTCCAACATTGTATAATATGTTGAGAAGTTTACTGTGCGATTGCAATACATCAAGCTGATCACATCTTACATGAAAGTATGTGCATTTTTTGAATATTAGTTCCTAAATAAGTGTCTATATATTGCATTTAAACACTAAGAACATTATATAACATTGGCCAAAATTATATAATCTTCAGCATATTGTAAATATAGAAACCAAAAAGATGATTATTGTACTTTTTTCATATGTCATAGCATCGTCTGGGGGGCAAACCCACAACCGTCTGCAACCAACTACTTGCTTGCAAGGTGGCTGCGATGACCTCTCGGCTAACAATGCTTGACTATTGTATTTTGATGCCTGTTTAGTAAAGCTCCCTACTTATTATTTCAAAGATAATTGTCATAAAATAACAAACAAAATCATTGGTGTACTTATTTCTTTAATACCAGTTTTATATTTAAATGCCTCCGATCTTCTATGACCAATAATAATGTGCTCTCCACTGTCATCATATAGCAATCTTCTTACATGAATACTTTTTCTTTGATAACCAATTAATACAAATATTGACATAAACATTCCAGTTAACTGAGTCAAATGCCATGACTAAATCAATAAAATAAATATATATCAATCTTTCCTTATATTAATTTTCTTGTACATTTTTAACAGTGAATATCATATACATATATTTCTCACTAATTTTATAAAACAATGCTATATCTTTAATAAGCACTCATCTGTAATCTGAAGAAATCTAATTAACATAATTCTTTTTTTAGTAGTAATTGACACTGTTACTCGGTAATAATTAAAGCAATCTTTTCCATATATTTTTATGACAAGAACATTAGAAGTATTCTTAATATCAGATCAACAATTTCACAAATTTGTATATTCCAACAGCTTTGAAACTAATATATATATTTTAAAACTTTCCCAGAAATTCTATCAGGAATCATAGACTTTTTACTTTTAAAATTTAACTTAACAAGCTGGATATTTCTGCATAAATCTAAACTATTTAAATTATATATATATATGATAAACAGAACAAATTATAAATTTTGTAACTTGCTCTTAACTTGCATTTTATGATCACTAGATAGAGCTTTACCAATAGCTCACTAACAAGCTTTGTTTACATAAATGCTGAGAGAGATAGAATTCAATATCTCTTTCATTGTCTCCAACCTTTAGACCATGGTTTCGCACTAGTTGGCCTATGTCAATAAAGGGTTGGAGACTACGAAAGAGATATTGAATTCTATCTCTCTCAGCGTTTATGTAAACAAAGCTTGTTAGTGAGCTATTGATAATATTTGAAAGAACGTGGAGTAAGAAATGTAGGTTACTTTGTAATTTATCTTTTTTGTTAGCGTGCAAAAATCACAACGTTATACCCACTTGCTGTAAAATTGTATTTCACAAGAACAATTATAATGTTAGTAAAATTCTAAGGAAAACCAGCAATATTATCTTAAACTCTTTTATTAAAGAAACTCGGAAAAATTTAGACAAAATTGATAAAGTATTGCTACATTTACGTTTATTCCTTAGTAATAAAATACATCCTTTACTGTGGACTAGTTTTGATCGTATTGCAAGTTTTCGATCGTTTAAAGATTCGGAATTGGTAACAGCAAAGCAAAAGAAAAAATTGCAAATGCTAATTAGAACACAATCCCCAAACATTATGTATCCAAATCAAAAAACCGTTTACAATTTATCCAAGAAAGCCCTCTCTACAGATGAAATTTCGGTTTTAGAAAAAGGTTTCAATTTTGCTTTAACACCTTCCCGGATACCTTTTGAGAAAATTGTCTGTAATGTTGAATCAGCTCTTGATAAAATTGATTCTACATCGGCTGATTTAGCTAGAGCTGAGATTTGTAATATTTTAAAAAAAGCTAAGCTTCCTAAAAATAATTTTTCAAAGAAAGAAAGACAAGCATTAAATAATATAAAATCGGACAAATCAATTGTTGTACTTCCAGCTGATAAAGGTAATGCCACAGTTGTAATGGATCGTGACATTTACCATAATAAAATTTTAGATCTGCTTAGTGATAAAACTTATAAACTATCAAAAGAGATCATACTACATATTTGGAAAAAACAACAAAAGCTATTATTAATAAATCACCTATTGAAACAGAGATAAAAAATAAAATAATCCCTCGTGAAAAATCTTGTGTCTGTCCAAAATTTTATGGACTTCCAAAAATTCACAAACCAGATACCCCTCTTCGTCCAATAGTAAGTGCAATAGGTTCTCCAACTCATATTTTAGCTAGATACTTATCGGATTTCATGAAACCTACAATCCCATCTATTAAATCATATATTAAAAACTCTCTTCATTTTATTTCTGTTTTAAAAAGTTTAAAAATTAATGCTAGTGACATTCTGGTCAGTTTTGATGTCGTGTCTTTGTTTACAAACATTCCAATTGATGAAGCTTTAAATATAATCTCACAACGTTGCAATTTACCAGACCATATTATTGCTTTGATTAAACATTGTCTCTTAAATACATATTTTGTATACAATGGACAGCATTACAGACAAGTTTTTGGTACTCCTATGGGCTCACCTATCTCAGGAGTAATAGCTGATTTATTCATGGAATATATAGAAACTCGTGCTTTAGAATCATCATCTTTAAAACCTCTCATTTGGCTCAGATACATAGATGACACTTTTGTCATATGGCAACATGGAAAAAATACATTAGATGATTTTTTCTTACATTTAAATAATATGCATCCTCATATTAAATTTACAATGGAGACTGGAGTTCAGACGATAAACTTATCTTGGTGTTCTAGTCACCAGAACACCAAATAGTTTATCTTTTTCTATTTACAGAAAGGATACACACACAGACAGATATTTACATTTCCATTCTCATCATCACCCAACTCAGATAGTTTCTGTAGCCAAAACTCTTTTAAATAGAGCAATTAACCTTTCAGATGACACACATCTGAAAGAAGAAATAAATCATATTAATAGTGTTTTATTAGCAAATAGTTATAATTACAAATTTATAAAAAAAGCCTTATTTCAAGCCCAAAATAGACAAAATAGGAAACAAAAAGATGATAAGTCAGCTATTAGGATTTGTGTTCCATATGTAAAAGGAACTACAGACAGTATCGGACGTATATTAAAACGCTATAATATAGATACAGCATTTTCTGCTCATCAAAAGATCAGCAATGTAATAACCAAGCCTAAGGATTCAATCCCTCTTGAATCTCATGGGGTCTATCAAGTCTCATGTAAAAATTGTAAAGCTTCTTACATAGGTATGAGTAATCGTCGCATCAGTGTTAGGAGAGATGAGCATGCTAATGCAGTTAAACAACACTCATCATCATCAGCACTCTCACTCCATACTATAGATTCAGGTCATAAAATAGATTTTTCTAGTACCAGGATCATATCCAGATGTGATAATCTCTACCAATGCAAAATCAGAGAAGCCATTGAGATACTTAAAAGACCAGATTGTATCAATAAGCGAGATGATACGTGCAAACTTCCTCCTATTTGGAAAGATTTCTTTAAAAAACATTCTTAAATTTAACATTTTTGCTATTGGTGGGATTTTTAATGTTTTATTCAAACCAGTGATTGTAGCGCCTCTACAACCGTCTTTCTACCTTTTTATAACTCTGTGGATGGCTTGTGTGACCAAGTCGAAACGTCAGTGTATTGATATTAAAAGTTTTTAACACGGATGAACCCGCAAAATATGTATTTTATATATATATATATATATATTGTGCCCTTATCTATAGGTCATAATAAGGTAGAATGGTCAATTGCTAAAAAATTCAGATCTAAAATTTAAAACCAAATTCTTATAACAATAATAAAACACTTTCATCAAAAGTACAGGAAAAGAAAACAACACTACTAAACTTAAAAACCCCCCAAAAACCAACACAACAAATACCCAAAATACAAATAAGAAAATTAAAAGAAAATCAATTCTGCTCAGATAAATCAAGCTCTGATGATTGATAGCTCCCATCCAATACATTATTCACCACCACCTGCTAAGCAAACAAATTTCAGATATATCCAGCTACAAAGCTTCACAAATCCATAGAAAAAAGAGAAAACTATATCCTAAGAACTATCGAAGTATCATTGATCCATTCCGATGAATTGACAGACAAATTATATTTCATCAGACACTACGAATTCATGGATAAAGTTTCAACCAATAAATATGGCTTATTAACGACCAATAAAGTCTAATCACAAGACTGATTGCCAAAACACATCAAGAATCTGATAAATATATGAGATGTCCCACAATAATTAGTACACTTTCTTAGTTGAGGAATATTTGATTGACCCATCATGTTTGGGAAATTGTTGTGAGGAAATATTGGTCATTCAAGGGCAATCAATCCAACTGATTGAGTCAATTATAAAACCTGGCTTCCATCAAATCTTCACAATTTCCTAAGTAAGTAAAACTAAATATCTTCACCTACAAGACTGATCATTAAATATTATATCTTCTTTCAGTTTTCAGATTACCAGATTTTCCATGGGAAATATTTGCTTCAGGTAGCTTCCATTTTTCTCAGAAGTCAACACTGTCAAACAAAGTTCTTTTAGTATTCTATTCTGCATTTTTCAATAATAATTCAGTCAAATAAAACAGACTATTGAATATCCCATCAAACAGAAGCTTATATATACAGCCAATGAATGTCTCATTATTCAAAAAGAATTCATATTCCAAATGCCATCAAATAAGAATGTCAGAGTTCTCCTCTGTCGGTTTTCTAACACCAGAATATTGAAACCACTCAAATGCAGATTTTGCATCCAGAATAAATCTAAGATGAAATGTGGAAGATGTTTCTTCCTTCAGTTCTTACTCATTCATATAACAAATGAAAAACTCCTGATTGACTGGCTTTCACAACCTAGACCTCATTTGTAACCTTTGATGCAGCCTTTCATTCTTCTGAAGTATTTTCGATCATATGGCCTAGTCTTTAGGTCTCACACCACAGTGAATCCTCACTGATCATTGATGGATCTGGGAAACACATGATGATCATCTAATCAATATAATCAAATAGAGAAAGTCTGAGTATGCCATCCCTTTCCTTAAAATAAGACCTTTCTTCCTGCTGAGTGTGAGCTGCAAAGTTCTTCCTTTAATTAAAATACCAAAACCAGGGAATCATCATGTTCAGAAAATTCAGTGACTCTTATCACTCTCAAACAATCCAACAGACATTAATATACAATCTTCACATCATTAAAGAAAAATTTCCAAAAGGAAAAATCATCTTCCTTAAAAATTCTACAAAATCAAGCAAAAGTCCCTTTTGTGAATGAGATCCATTTGAAAGAGCTTCATGTCGCTTTCTTTTAATGGTCGCACCCAAATCGTTGAATCCAGCGATGATCATCTCAGACGCAATAATTCTGGGAATGCTGGGTCAAACGAATACGTAACTCACTTCTTTATCCATTTAATAATTAATAAATAATCTGCTAGGGATTCAATGATGCAGCAGAATGCAAAGAATTCTTTGTTAATAATGAAAAGATGGATGCCTTCCTATAACAGTTGGCTGATGCTAGACCTGCTTAACATGTATACACGAAACCAATCGTAAAAGAGATAAATATCTCTCCTTGATCACTCATCCTAAATTTATAGCATCCCAAATTTCTAAAACACCTCACCAATCTTAATTTTGTTACATTAAGAAAAACGATTGATCGCCCATTCCTCGCAATAAATGATAATGACTTTTTACCCAGTGCATTCAGGTGCCTTTTGCCAGTGGCATAAAACTACATTAAATGATAATAAATATCGTTATACTTCTTGATGACCTTACGGGGTTATCAAGATAATTGAAATAATTAAAGATCAACCAAACTTGTAAAATTTTTTGTCGCCATTCTCGCCAAAACCAATACTGAAAAAAGGACTCATTGGTAATCCTTTCGATGCCGCGGCCCAAGTAATCGGGAACAGTCTGATTTACATCAGAGATACCGTAATCGCAACCCATTGCTTTAAACCTGAAGATAAGCGCGCGCATTGATTCAGTTCCAGAGAAACACCTTCTTGATATTCTCAACAGTTCGCCAATATGGCAATCAAGCTAGGAACGGAGCAGATAGTCAGTAATCTGTTCAGTCAAATGCAGAGATTTTCTTCTCTAGCTGGCAAGATCACTGAGGTTTGGTTATTAAGTTCATCTTTTAAGATCCCCGCCATACTTTTTTTCAAGGGGGGATTAACCTCTTCTTGACGACATTAAAAACCTCCTTGAATTTCCTCTCTAAATAAACACTTCTTAATGTGGCTGCACAGTATTAATCCATTGAGTTGTTCTTCTGCTCATTAAATAATCTTCTCATCTGCTGAAATATATTATAAAGAGAAACATAAAGTAAACTGGCTTTACAAATAAGTCTTAACAAATCTCCAATTGAAAGATAACAACAGTAAATGAAATTAATCTCCTTTTTCTTAAAAACCCTAAAGATAATCAGTTTTCCATCTACAAAACTCCAACTGCAATGTAAAAGAGGACATCTAGATTCAACCTCACCAACCACAGAAGCCATCAATACTCTCCACTTCCTGGAGTACTTTCTCCAAGAAGTAGGAGTTTGCCTCAATACTATGATCAGCAATGTACAAAATCTCAGATTATCTTCCATTCGGGGGGAAATCGTCTTGAAATAGTTTTAGAATAAAAATGATTCCATTGAGGCAATCAAACTAATCTCTGAGTGAGAAGCCTGTCGTTAAGGCTAGCCAGTTTAGTATCCAAACTTAACATTTATGTTTCAATGGATCATTATTCCACTCAAGATGCTAAAACCATTTTATATAAAACTCCAGCCAACACTTCTTACACAATCTAATCTTCTGCATTATTTCAAACAATATTAAAAATAAGCACCTACAAAGATCGCCCTCCACCTATCTTCAGTCTGATAGAACTCTAATGAAGGTTCAATCCAACAACTTCTTCTTTGGCAATCCGATAATACCTCTTTTAACAATAACCGAAAATCGTTCCTATAAGTTGAAGGGCTCAATACAATCAACATAATCACCAACCCATTAAAACCAGCCTAAAAATAAACAACCAAAGACTCATTACACACTTCAAAAGATGGAGTCTGAATCCAAATTTTGGACTTCATCATTAAAATAAATCTTAATGCACTACCCACGAATTGAGCTTCTTTATCACCGAAGAGGTTTTACTTCAGCATTGACCTCTATATGTGGTCTGTGTGCTCGTGAAGATGAACCATAGACCATATTATACACCGTTCCCAAGACTTAAAACTCTTGAAGATATAATTATAATCAATTCCAACATAACACCTGATATGATTTTCTCAATTTAAAAACGCCATTCATAATGGTTTTTTCAATAATAAGGCTTTCTACCTTGTCCTTTATTCCCATATGGATAGTGAGATGCAAAAGTCTCATGGAAATACTCCCTACCACAAATCATACCATTGTCTTCCATCAAATGCTCAAAAAAATCAAGAAACACACCAGCTCCTTGCCTAAAGTAAAGTCTTTGCTGACACCTGGTCTTTAATTGCTCTTTCCTTCTCTGATTACTCAATTCCCACTCACCTATCCAGCATTTATAGGAATAGTTCATTTATAAAAGACAATTTTTCATAGTTTATCATGACAAAAATGCGAATACCACTAAACGTGCTTCCTGGAATCTCTTCACTATACTTAACCACATAAGAGTACAACATTGTGCTTCCTCATAACATAATCTAGCCAGATGACATATAGAACATTATATAATCATATTATTGTACAATTTATTCATTTATTTATCCTTTATTAGTATGTAATCACAATCTATTGTTAATAAAAATTT
>JAQFVV010006376.1:1838878-1973878 GCA_028023455.1 Epiperipatus broadwayi
CGTGCGGGGGGAGGTATATATATATATATATTAGTCTAATTATTTTGAATTTGAGTTTTATTGTATGAAACCTATAATTGGTCCTGAAATACTCAAAATTCATCATCATAAAATTTTCAGCCTTTATCAATTGCTGCAATATGAAGATCTCTCCAAATTTAATGCTGTTTCTCTGATCCATAGCCTATTTTGTCCATATTGTACCAGCCAATTTTTTTATTCTTTCCATTCATCTCACATGTGGTTTTTTCTAGTTATTTTGCAACACCTGCAATCCAGTTTAAGACTTCTACTATCTATATATTGTCATCTTGTGTTTCAATTTAGTCTTTTAATTGTTACAGAATTATTCAATTTTATATAAATAGATTTAGATACATTATTTATATTAAAAGGAGGTTGCCTTGACAACAGTTTGAAAAATGCTGATTGTTAGTGATATTGGGATTGTCTAAGTGTTGACTAGCTTTTAATGATAAATATATATTATGCTGTTAAATACAGAACTTCAAGCCCACTTTTGGTGTTACCAATGCTTTTAACTTTTTATTATTTTTTCTTAATTAAAAAATATTTAAATTAAATCTCATAGCACTTAACACTAAAAAAATTTATTATAAAATGACTACATAATATTTTTTATATATTAAACTGAAATTGTATATTCATTTCTGATCTATGGTGAGAGCTAATTTGTTTAACAATAATAATAGAAAAAGAGCCTTAAAATGTAAAATTGTAGATCAAATATAACTTTTTATTGACTGCAATCTGAATGAAATCAATTTGATTGAAATAATTAATTCTTTATTATTTATTACTTATTTTAAAGTTTACATTGTCTAGCTAAGAGATAATCTTCCTTTTTTTTTAAATAAAAAAAAATTAACAATTTAATTTAATGGCATTGCTTTAAAGCCTAAAATTATAAAAGTACGGTAAGTAGACTTCATAATTTTGATAATAACCAAAAGTTTGCTATTTTAAATACTTATTTAATACAGATGAAATTATTTTTTAAGTTGGACATTACATCATTAACAGTGCATTTTCTTGATTTCAGAGCTGCTCTTCTTTTCTGATTATATCTGCAATCTAGGAATAAAAATACAGATGAAATTATTTTTTAAGTTGGACATTACATCATTAACAGTGCATTTTCTTGATTTCAGAGCTGCTCTTCTTTTCTGATTATATCTGCAATCTAGGAATAAAAACTAAATTATAGATATATTACCATTAACGTGTAATCTTGTGGAGTAATATCATAAAGGAAACTGAACACTAATATCAAAGCAAAACTAATCTGATTATTAGTAAAGATGACATTTTCAGCCCAGAATATTTCATAGCAGGCTGGGTAAAAATTAGCACCAACTATAATACATATGATACTGAAAACTAATAGGTAATCAAAACCCTTTCCCGTCATTGCAATTACATAGGCTAAAAGATATATGCTATGAAACAATTCTTATTTTTTTAGACCAAGTCCAAAGAAAATTAGAAAGTGGACATGATTAAACAATATGTTATAAATGTAATTGTACTTATTCTGAATCACAGTCGTCAAATGCAAATTGTTTATTATTTTACTTAGTAAGCACAGAGGAAAAACAAGCAATAAAGCATAATAGAGGACAAGGTTTCGCAATTTACTTTTCCACATACACGCATGTAATCATCATTATCACAATTTTTTACAGTACGTTTAACACACAATAAATTTATAAATTATTATTTTTATTTCATTGTATGATCGTAGTTGTAAAAAGTCATAACTTTTCAAGAAAATCACTTAGCGTTCATAAATTCACATGATTGTGTATACCAAGGGTATCCAACAAGTCGATCGTGATCCACTGGTCGATCGCAAAGCCATTTTTGGTCAATCGCAAGGCCAATCTGGCAAGAGCTGTTGGGTAATTAGTAAAACAAATTAAGTCAAGATTTTTAAGTTTTTTTGTTATTTCTGTTTTTGTTCTACTTTTTTTTTATTTCTAGATAGGTGAAGTCTACTAAGCTGTATCATTATTGAAAATAATATTTTTAATCTTGATTTAATGTAGATAATTTGAATTAATAAATATTGTTAATAATTAATTACTCATGTTGCTTTAATTCACCCAGACATAAGTTTTTTGGCCCGTTAAATAATTGTTTATTTTTTACTAGGTAGATATTTAAAAATAGTATGTATTTCACACCTCCCTCCATTTAGTGTACACCTATTACAACAAGTTGATCACCTATGACAATAAGTCGATCGCAACACATTTTTAAAATAAAAAGTAGATCTTATGAACACAAAAGTTGGCCACCCCTGGTGTATACTATACTCCTTTTCTCCAATAAACAGTTTTGATACTATATAAATTGTAAATTTATTTATTTTTTAAAATAAATGCTCATTGGATTAATCATTTGATGTTTGAGCACCAAAAGTGACAAATTGAGGTTTGATTAAAAATCTTTAAATTTGAGACAACATTCTATCAAAGCACTAAATCATGTAAGATATTATAAGCCTAATTTTATTCAACCGTCTGTTTATTATCACTTTTATTAACTATGAACAAAAAATAATATATCACTTCATATTAGGATAGTCTATTGTCGAAAAAATTGTCTTTTTATTCACATTAAATGTACATATATATAAAAATGACTAAAGATCACATGATCATCATTTCATATGGGATAATGGTAACTATGGTTATTAGAAAACCAAAGACATCAAAATCTAGAAATACTGAACCAGGTTCAGGGTTTGAATTGAAAACATTATTGTTTTTTTTATAGTTAACTAAAAATATAAAAAAAATGGTTGCTGGAGTGTTGCATTAAATCCTAAAATCTAGGTGCAGTACTCTCAGATCCATTGCTCTTTACTGATGAAAACCACAAGCTAAAAACTAGTTTGGGAACATTACATAATTAGGCCCTGGATTTTGTGCACAAACCTATTTGAATCCATTGATTATTTTGGCTCCCACTACATGACACTAATATATGAAGAGTTTGCTATTGTAGAAATGGTGGTGGAATTTCATCAATAGATTTAGAATAATCAATAATCGTTGTGTTCATTTATTTCATAAATGAAATTTAACCAAATAATGACCTAAGTAGATGTGAACAAATAGAAGTCATAAACCACATAATTAATGACTGCCAAATCTATACCCACATTATCACAATTGAAAGTCGTAATAAAACCATTCTTACAGCTTTTTTTAGAATATTTTGATAATAGTTGAAACTGTTTAAAAAATATTCATAGCCAGATATAATGATCAAATATATATTTTTTGTTAAATATTTAACTAAATTCATTATAGTTTAAATTTTAAAATAACTTCTAAAATTTACATTATTAATAATTAACTTAGGAGGTAGGCAGTAAAATCTATTTGTATAAAAAACCAGAGTAATTTATTTTTCTAATTTGCATTGAAAATTTTCCTTCTTACCTACTTTTTTCTTATCTTTTGAGCAAAATAGAACAGTCCCAAATTTATTGCCTTATATATATAATTTCCACTTTAAATTTTAAATAAATAGTAATTGAGTTCTTAAAATTATTTTTGTTCACTTTCAATCTAGTTAAATTATTCACACAAATATAAATAGTAGGTAATTACTTTTTTAAAAAAATCCATTGAAGTAAATTTTATATATTTTCAAGTTAATTTTGGGGAGGGGGCGGTGGCGGCGGCGGAATAATGACAGAAAATTTAAACTCAAAAGTTGTTCCCATTCACACTTCTGTTAAAATCCCACCCCACGTTACCACTTCAATCCATTCAATACTTGGGTTTGAAAGAAATATTGAAATAAGTGCTTCTCAGGTAAATTAAATTTATATTTCAGTTCTGTTTTTTTTTAATCGTTAAAGATTATTTTTATATATAAAAGAATTGCGAAATCTCTAATGAAAATATGAAGTAAATTCATTTCCTTATAAATAATCTAAACCGAGATTTTAAAACTTTGATGTTGTAAATTCTATTCTATAGCTTGAGTTTATCTATAAATGATACATTTTTAACTAGGTTAAATGTATATGTATACACATAGTATATCTATGTATGGCTACTTATTGAAAATGTTTGGAATTAGTGTCGGTAATAGTTTTTTAAACACATTGCTTTTTAATAATTTTGATTTATAATACATGTATTTGAAATAAGGATTTGTTAGAACACTGGAACCATTGACAAAAAGAATGTTCTTATTGGTAAACACAGACTTAAATTTTCTGTTTCCCTTCGCATCCACATATTTGGGCAAAATAGCTCTTTTATAGCTATTACTAATTAAAAATAGACGTAGATATTAATACCTATAACAACCGCGCTTCACGTATTTCATCCGATATTGATTTTTGTGTAGCAATATTTCAACATACTGGTAAGTCAATTATATAAGTCTTGTTTGACACTTATAAAACAGAAACTTAAAAAATATATTTATTATTTATATCTCTGTATTGAATTATAGCTTGCCTTTTTCTTACAATGCATAAGCTTGTGGTTAAGACCTGTAGAGGTCCCTCCTTCGCATTTTCAACCGCACATGCTTTAGGTTTATTGCCTTAGTAAATATTAAAAAGGTTTATATTTTATTGTATAAGACTTATCTTTATTTATTTTCTTTCTATTTATTTTATTTTTACTCTTTTTTGCTTATTTGTTTATTTTAATGTCTTGTTAATACTATCATACTGGAATATAGTAATATAGAATGGTATTCGATTGCATGTCACCATCTCAAACTGATCATGAGAAAACAATCACAAATTTTTTCATATAATTAGAAATTTTATGAATATGTATAATTTCGTTTCTGTGGTGTCCAGAAGACAACATTCATTTGATGCTATCTAATAGTAATTGATAATTCGTTTAAAATTCTAGTCCCAAGGCATATTGAGTAATTGGACAGTATGACTAAATAATAACTATTGATCAGCATTAAGTTGATCTCTTATTGCTTGCTACCCTCTTAATATAATTTATTTTCATCATTAGACTTATTTAATAAATATTAATGAATTCCTTGCTTCATTAAGATTGAAAATGAATCATTTAGTTTTCTACTTTTGTACTTTCAAATCAAATAATCTGTAAAATTAATAAATATAATAGAATAGTGAATACATGGAAGTTATCCAGACTTTAAAGATGGCATACTTGTTTTGGAAAATAGCTTCAGAAATTTAAGAAATGATGCAAGAGTTGTCAGGTGAAAGTATGGAGATAGGTTTAAAGGTAAGTACTACAAAAACGAAAGTAATGTTCAGTGGAATTTCTCTCAAGAAAAAAAATTGAGATTGATAGTTATGAATTAAAAGAAGTTAAAAACAAGAAATTTCTTGATCAGGTTATTAAAACAGGTTGTATTACAATGGATGAAATTAATCAGAAATATAACTTGGATGGAATGCTTTTGATATAAATGACTTAACATTAAGAGGAAATATATATTTGAAAAGGAAGGTTTTTAAAAAATCTGTTTTGTCAGAACTTACTAATGAGCCTGAAACTTATATATTAACCAGGAAAGTAGTATAGAGACTACAGATCATTCAACATAGTATGTAGAGATTATGTTGGGACTAACAAGGCAGGTTTGAAAAAATAATACTTGGATAAGAAAACAAATAGGTATGACTGACATCATAACATATTTCTAGAAAAACAACAGTATATGTACAGTTGAAGACTTAAAGTGGATCTCAAGAGATTGTAAAAGACATAGAAGGAGACCGCATGTGAGATGGTTGGATAAAATAAGAGTTTTTGATTGATGTGAAGAAGAAAACTATAAATTGAAGAAAATAAATTAAATGTTAAACCTTCAATCATCTGCAGTTGACCATTAATAGCTGAAAATGATGATGATTGTAGTGAATTAAATATTAATTTGTAATCATATAGGATTTAAATATTTTTGCTGATTTTCATATGGGTTTGAACCATACAAATTTTATTAATTGCATCTAGCCATTAATAGAAATGTTGATGCCTATGAAATATGTTTATGTTACTCTGAAAGTTTGAAATGATGGTATTTAGCAGTGATTGTACATTGATTTTTTTTTATCTTTTAATATTAATTGCTAAATATCTTTAGAAAATTCAAACTGTTCAAATTTTTCAAAAACATCCAATTCTTAGTAATATCACACATAATCACTACACAACTCAATGTTTTAAATGATATTCTTCTTTTCACTTCTTCTGATGTTAAACTACTAGACATCACATGATCACCATTTATTATGCTTGCTCATAACTGTTATTAAAACAGGCAAAACTCTCCATACAGTAGTGCCACTCAGTGCAAGCAAGAGTAATCAATGGATGTCACAAGCCTTCTGGCATCCATTGATTATTCTGGCTTGCACTGAGTGGCACTACTGTATGGAGAGTTTTGCCTGTTTTCTTCAGATGTTGTTGGCCGGACTAGAGATAGTATTTGCATGGGAATAGAATTTAGGCTTTTAGATTTGTGAATATTGATTTAAAGTGACTGTCTAACCAATTAAACTACTTTGTAATTATAACATTGACATTACAAATGATTTTTAGATAAGTGTTCTTCAATATTCCTCTGCAAAAAAAAATATAATATAAAAGATGCTAATCATAAGACTAATCAAAAATTAGGGAGACATATCTCACTCTTAATTAAAAAAATAACTTGAAACTACCCAATCAATAATTAGATGGCAAATAGTTTGTCTATAAGCTAATTACCTGAAAAAAAATCTTAGTTTTATGTATATATTCTAACCTAATAAAGTGTGATTTCTTAATTAAAATTAAAGAGAATTCGGAAGCCTAAACGCTTCCGTCTATGATTCGTACAGAACGGTATCAAACCCTATATTACCTCATAGCTCGACGTTTGGTTAGTTATAATAATTCAGCTACAGCGATATGCAGTTCAGACAGAGATAGAATTAAAAAAAAAATTATCATTAATAAAATAAATTTAAAAAGAAAATTTAGAATAAACTAACATTCTTTCTCTATCCAAAACACATTCTCTGAGCTGTAAGTACTTGCACTGTTCGACAATGATGATGATGATTTCATGTCATTGTTAATATTACTGACTAAAACAAAACATTCATTAATTTGCCAATATGATCTCAATATTTTTGTTATTATACAATTAGAAGTTTCAATCTCTTAAGCCATGCCACGCTTGTAATATTGATCATAATTAATCACTCCTTAATTTAAGAGCACTTATAATAATGACACTAATCTCAGGGTTCTCTGTTATATTTAATAAAATGCTCGGCAGTATTGTGTTGTCGCATATGACTGACATTCTGGTCGGCTATAGGAAACATTTACCTTATTTAAATTCCAGGTGTCTTCATCCACATATCAACTATTATAATATTTAACGAGATGATAACCATATTCAATAACAACGCATAATTTTGAATAATACAGCCCTTTTAATCCAGAATCTCAGTCGGAATGATGAAAAGACAAGGGTGCTTTTGTGTCCTTCCATTATCCATGACAACACAATAATTTAACTAAGATTTATTACTTAGACACTTCACTTAAATGTGTACGAAACAATGTGCAACCAAAGCTAGTAGTTTGGGAATAAAGTGATTTTACACACATATAAAATAAAATGTCTTGGTCTGAAGTTTTCAATTCCATAAATAATTCTTATTAAATTAAAATATAATGAAATATTCTGATCTGCTTACAATTGTCTATCTGGTGTATTGAATTTTAAGAGTTCATAAATGATTTCGGACTCAAGAAAAGTATTGCAAGTATTATGCAAATACACTTTTATTTAGCACACAAGAAAAATGACTCAAAACAACTTGTAACAAGACTATAATTTATTATTAAATTTTAACAAGATTATAATTTATTATTACAGTTTAACAAAACTATCCTTTATGATTAACATAATAAACAAACATATATAATTTATTCGATCCCATATGGATAAAACAAAATATAACTAACATTAATTCGTCTATACTTTTAGACCTGGATTCGAACTACTTCTTCATCTTCTTTTTACATTTATGCAAATTGAATAAAAAATAAATAATACATATTATTATCGATACATCAACTCATCCATTTAGTGTATCTTATATGAACGGCTGCTTAACTTTATTAACTAACTATTTGTTTTAAAATAAAAACAATCTGATTCTAGGCAATACGTACAAACGATTTTTTATTATCATATCTTTAATTAAATGATAGTTTTTATTTAGATAACTTATTATAATTTATGGGTTATTTATCAGAAGTTACACTTATTATTTTAATGTTTACCTTAATAACAACTGAAGTTGTTATACACACTGTTTTCCTCAGTATAAGTTATATTGTGAGTGCTACTTAATCATTAACCCGAATTAAACCTAGTATTTGAACCCTCCATTGGCAAATAAAAATTTCTAAATCACGCAATTTTAAACTTACTCTCTCCATTGACTTACGTGTGGATTACCAGCACTATTCCGCCGCACAATCCAGACATTGATCATATATACTAGCACGCTATTTATACTAAATGGATCGTGAGGAATTAACCTCCAATATACCCGTTATCTTGCCATAACTTTCTAAACAAAACACAATAATCAACACCTTCCGTGGTGGAATTATCTCTATTTTCTCATGAGGAATATGGAATAACACTGAAGGTCTGTAGAGTTAACTACTACATTAAAATAGTTTGGTGGTTCCTTGCCTCTTACTTGGGCATAATAGGAACACACACCAAATATAATCCTCTCCTGGGATTTTAACGAATGAAATACACTAAATACGATATAAATTCTTGATCGTCCTAACTCTGAGAAGCGATCACTTGGGCTATAAACATACCCGAATATTAGATTTATCTATTCCCCTCATGGAAAATAAAGCTTTTGGGGAGATCATTTTCCATCCCACAAAATAAATACATTACAATTATTACTTATGCGAATATTAAGCATATACCAATGCTATATCAGGGCAAGACAAGCAAATACACTAATTACACTAAATTTATGTTCCGGGGTATACTTAGATCAACGTCTGAAATCAATGGATATCACAGAATAAACCATAATAATTTTCACCTTTGCCAAAGAAACATTCAACAAGTAATTGGTAGTATAGTATCTTGAACTAAATCAAGTGAATGCGTTAATAAAGAATAATTGGGAATAAGTTCCTCAATTAACATAGTATAAATTTGTTTCAAACTTTAAATAAGTAATATCCTGTATAGCACTTCTCTTTAATTACTTCTGATAATTTTAACTAGATATTTTACCTATTAAGTATCTAAATTTTTCTTCTTTTACGCATCTAACATATAAATTTATACCCATAATTGCATATCATAAGTAAACACATTTTATAAAAAAAAAATTTTTTTTTTTTTTTTCATGTCGAATATAAATTTAACCTAGAATAATTACATGAAAACATACCTTTATGATTACAAGGTCATTTAAATATTACTTGACTATACAGCCTTTAACCTGTTGATATAAAAAAAATACACATAATTTTACAAATTAGTAAAAAAAAATCATTACTTAACAAGTGCTTATTATCTCACTAGAAAAATGTTTTCCGTTGGGCAATTTATCCAGATGAAGAACTTGATCCATTCGTAGTTCACGAAGCAAATTTAAAATAAGAAACACATTTTATTATTTCATTTATATAAAAGTTGCCTCCATTCTGGTGCACTTAATAAATTAGGCAAAGAAAAACATAGCAGCGTTGGATGTTAACTCTTCCTTGAATTAACTGCTATAATTTTGGGATCCAAGAAAACAATACATATTTTAACATGACGAATATTTGACGATAGACGATCACATATACAATTCTTTTCTTTTTACTATTGGCGATACGTATCATTTTTAGCTAGCTGGCTTATGAATAAAATAATGCGCGAATTTTCCAAAATACTATTATTATAAGGACTGCAGCTGACTTACGTGGATATGAAGTTTTAACGACTCCAATTGATGTATAATATAACATATTATATTATGGTTATAATTAAATCACTAATGTTTTTTAGTTTTTGTTCCTACTCTAGGAATTGTAATTTTTCTTTAACAAGGAATTCTCCGTACAATGCACACATACAAATTTTCCGATATTTGCCTTGAGAAAATTTATATTTTCTTTTTAAAAAATATACAGGTGCATAAGTAAATATCATTTATCATTAATATTATTTCTAGATAATTTTCAGTGAATAAAACATATTTTAACATGGGGAACTTACATTATTTTCAAAAGCAGACAATTTCTTTTAGAAAGAGCGCGAAATGTTTCTCGTTAACTTTCTTTGGCTTTTATAATATTTCTTTTAATTATAATTTTTCTTTTATACCACGAAAAGATTATTAAATAAGGTAAAGTTAACAAATAATTGATTATTTCCTGGAAATTACTTATATTACTTATTTTAAATATAATGACACTTTCCGTGATTGCTGTAGTTAATACGGTCATTTTGAACTTTAGCAGAAGATAGTATATTTTTGCGTATAAAAAGCTTTAAATAGGTAGATGGCAACAGAAAACAGAATATCTTATCAAAAAGGATTAGCCACGCATGATATTATTAAAAATTTACTTGACTTATATTTATTTCTGCAATAAAAAAAATAAAAAATTTGTTACCGAATTTCAGTACTGCTTCTTCCTTGTAAAACTAGAGTCAGACTAAACTTTCTTCAAAATTTGGCGGTCTTCTTTTAGCGACCTCTTACAGAAAAATAATCATTTAATTATAACATAAACAAAAGAAAGGAAAAAAAAACTTATTACAGTCATATAGTTTTCCGTATGATTTAAATGGATTACAAAGTAATTTGACAAATAATGAAAAATAATAAATATATTTAATTAACAATGCTTATTAGTGATGTATAATTCTGTATACATTATTATCTAAAATAATTTAAAAATTACCAGAAGTTATTGTGCTTTATGATAAGATACTCATCTACTCTCCCTCTACCCATCCAAAATCAATTACTGTTTATGATATGTGCTTTTATACTATATTAAATTGCTCTTATTGTTAATATTTTAATTAAATTATTCATGCTCTTCTTCAAAATGACATTGGATTACCAAATTTATTAGTTATTTGCTTAAAACACATTAAAGTGAGTAAATAGCATACTTTATTAATCACTTAATATTATTATTATTTTATCTTTTTATTTTCTAAAAAGGATAGCATTGTTTTCCTGTGGAAATAATGCCAAATAAACCAAGTGTCAATAACACTAGGTTACAATATATATATATATATATATATATATATATATATATATATATATATATATATATATATATCATCAAAACTGTCTAACACTATACTAGCAAAAATAAAAATGCAAAACCATAAAACAGCACAGTACTAGATTAAATTCAAAATTTTACCAAAATCCTTACACAACCATGGTTTCATCTACTACTCCTTGATTCTGAGGCTATCAATCTTATGAAGACTTCTTTTGATATTAGGGGAAGGAGGAGTTTGAAATGAATTATGGGAAGGTTTGTTTGTTTGTATATATATATGTTTTCCTTTAGGTTGATTTTCAGTTGAGAAGGTCTATTTGTAGTAGATGAAACCATGGTTGTGTAAGGATTTTGGTAAAATTTTGAATTTAATCTAGTATTGTATTGTTTTATGGTTTTGCATATATATATATTGAAACAGTAAGGTCTGCTTGGCAGATCTTCGTTTCACCTTTTCTCACCGACTTCCTACCCTCATACCTTAGTTTGAACCCCAATCTATCGTAGTGTGTCTGCAATACACTTATATACCGAAAATCCCGCCTAATTTTAAACCACGAGTACAATGCTCATATTATATATATAAGTCATTCCCAAATAAAATAAAAGATTATAGATTATGTATATGTTCACATAATTTTGATTTATTAAAAAGTAGGTTATATAAGTCGTAATTGCGCACACACTATGATATGCATTTTAAAACATATCAAAATTATAAATTGTTAAAGTTATTTTGTTTGAATCTATTTACAAATATATTACCGTCGTAATATATTTTGATTTAAAATAAAATTCATTTAGTAAATATTCGTTTAGTAAATAGATTCAAATATTGCAATTTAAAAAGTAAAATCATTTTCTTTAATTTAATAAAAGTTATTCCAAATATTTCTGTTAAAATAAATGAGGGACAATAGTTTAATTAGTTAATATTATATAAGTTTATCTAAAAACAGCAGATGTCCACTTAAGGTTTTCTTTAATTAATAAAAGTAATTTTTAATTAAATCTAGTTTGTAATCCGAATGTCGACAGGGAAATTAACAAAAGAAATTAATTAATGTTGAATTCCTTTAGACATTCGGATAGATTTAATTACAGCTGATAAGTCCGATATATTTTTGTAATGCTCCAGGGCAGTTCTATTGTTAACGTCTACTATAAAAAGAAGGGTTTTCTTTTGTTCTCCAGTTTTTTCTAATGTTTCTAAGAGAAATCATTCTGAGTTCTATTCTAATAATTTGCTAACCTTGACATGACAGAGTAGGGGTGTCAAGATGGCTATGTCCCCTTGGAATAGTCAGCTGCTGCTCCAGACCATTGGAAGCTATCACATAAGGAACCCCGGAACTGCTGCTGCTGCAAAAATATGAACATTTCCAGATTTTGCTGTTAAATTATATAAAAACCTGCCGACCATCAATCTACCTAAAATGCTTCTCCAGAGGTAACCCTAAATTAACCCAAGAGCTCTTGTGATAACTAACATGCTATAGCTATTTAAAATTGTTTTCCTTATATTTCACATAACTTCATTATGTATTTCTTTAACGTGTTTAAATATACTCAACATTTTGCTCTCTATCCTTGGGTTAATATTTTCTATTTATAAAGCTTTCTTTTATTTTATTATGATAATGTGTCAGAATCGTCTTTGACCGAGTGAACTATTCCCTTTATTGAAAGTAAGACGCCGCTATTAAGGCATATTTTAAATTTATAATTTTCCAATTTTATTATCTTGCAAATCACTCGTTCGAGGGCGATTCTTTTCTTTAATATATAATATAATCACATAGTTTAAAATCTACATGTTATTGATTTTAATCTAATATGAGAGTATGTGTGAGGTCAATGATTAAATGTGTCCCCTAATGCATGATTGCGTATATAAATCTATACTTACTTTTCAAACCCGCAAGCATGCATTTTCCTATTTTAATTACCGTGTTCTACTTTAATTACAAAGTTCATCATTGACGTCGAGAATGTGCGGACCCTTTTAAATGAATTTCTGGGAATTTGATTGGGCATTTCTCTTAATCCGAGTAAAACCCATTCAGTATGTTTTTATATACACTAGTCTCGTATTGCTGGTAAATGAATTGGTTGTTGAGACCGCTTTGTTTTATTTTTCCAAGGATTCTTTACACGGCAAAGTCCGTTCTTTTCGTATATTGCAAGTTTCCAGGCAGAGTGTGTCCCAAATGACACACCTGGGAATTAAACGCAATCGTCACACAGTCGCTAAGTTTCGGCTGTTCATAAAATACTTTCCTACGGGTTAGCGGCGAGATGCCCTCCGTAATTATTCCGGATCTTCAATATTGTTTTATTTTATATTTATTTTACAAAGCATCCGTGACTTAAACGTGTCACACCCTCCAACTTTAATAAATTCATTATCAGCAATACTGACCTCCCAATGCAACTCTATTATTATTATTCTCAAATAAATGCTTTGATCACATTCCCACTTTGTTGCTTAGTAAGCTTTTGTCCGTGCTATTCTCGAAATCAATAAATATTTTATAACACTTAATTTCAAATATTTTCTTAAACTTGTATAATTGCTCAAAGCACCTCGCACATGTTCCTATCTCGTCAAGCACATTATCGTAATGCTATTAGCCCGAGGAATAGAATATATCACTTTGTTTTAAAACCTTTTTGTCATTTATTGAAATATAATGCCAACAATTATTTAATACGCGTCCCTGTCTCATATAAGCAGACAGTGGCGTTATATATATAATTTATATGAATAAATTTTGTGAAATTATTTAAAACTAAATTTGATCTCTTATTTTATTTGATTCCTATCACTGTCTCGGTCTATATATATATTTTCTGCATTTCTTTTGTAAATCCATAGACGTTAATTAGCCACCCAAACTTCTTTTAGTATAGAGTCTTTTGTTTCTCCCTGACCACCAGGCACCGGTCAAAGGTCATACTAGTAGTGGCATCAGATGCGTTGTCACGTAGATGGCGCTGTGAAATTTGGGCTTTAGATTCGAACTTAGTATATCTAGAAGGCAACCCCTCCTAGAATGTTCAGTTTCGTGTCTGGGGTTTGAATTCTGCAGTGTGTTAGCGAGATAGACGATTCTGACTGTTACATAGTAAATTTTTTTTCCGGGTCCATGGCTTGCCCAAACGTGGAGCCTCGAATATTTAAACACCCACATCCCTGTAGATCTTAATTATTTAAACACCCACATCCCTGTAGCTTAATTTTAGCATTTTGTTTCGTATTTAATCACTCAAATCCTTTATATTTTTGATATATATAATATTTTTCAAACTCTATATTATCTATATTGTTTATTTGCGTGTATATTTCATATATTTTGTTTGACTCGGGCATTCAATTACTTATTCTATATAATCAGAACTTGTCCAAACTTGCTATAGTGCGATACGAGCCATCTGTATTTATCTGTATATATTGTTTCACTTAAATCACGCTATGTACGCATAGCGTAAATTACTTAAATATTGTCCCAAGTGAATATTGTGACAATCTATGAATATTTCAAATATTGTATTTTACTCTCAAAATAAAGTTTTATCGGCTCAATGCGCAAGATAGCATAATAATAATTTTGTATGGTAATGACCTAGATATAATAGGCTATCGTATGGAATTCAGAAATGTAAAAATAAAAAATGTTTGTAATCAATAAAAATGCGAATGTTTTAATGAGTGCCCATAGTTAAATGGAATAGTTATTAAAATTAATTTTTTGAAGCTAACAGTCTATGGATCCTTTTAACTGGTGACATGGTGCCCAAGGGTAATTTCATTAAATGGAGTTACTTCTAAAATAAATTTTGTCACCAGGCTAAATTCTTTTATATGTAATTTGTTTTTTCAACGTGTGTAAATTTTTCCTAGACCAAATAATGAGACGTGAATCGGATCAATAATTATGTAAATAAAATTATATGTATGCTAGTCTTAAATAAGAAGGAACGAAATAAGTATACCCGGATCTAGCGAATGTTAACGTATATAAATAAAATTGCTTGAGTTTAAAAATATATATGTTAGCGAAATATTTTGACAGGTAGAATTTAAGAGATTTTTATATATACGGGCAGTTAAAAATATATATGTTGGCAGCAGATTTAAGCGAGAAATTTTAGCAGTAGTAAGAGGGCAGTAGTTGGGGTTTTAGTGATAAATGTAAAAGCAGCAATTAGGCCAACAGAACCGAGAGGGAGATAGCCTATTAGCCATTAATAAAATTTGAAGTCAAACGTAATAATCGCAGAGAATCAAACAAGGAAAAATAATAATAGTATTTTTTTTAACCGTATTAGTTTTAGTAAGTTCAACCGTAAAACAGTTTAAAATTTTCCTTTATCAGTGCTATACATTGTGTTTTAAAAGTACACCTATTCGTTAAAAAATTTTTTTAGGATATATTAAATAGTTAGCAATAAAATAAAAGGAAAAAGTCATCATCATCATCGATCATGATAATCATCCAAGGCCATGGATAATATGGAGAACAACCACGATGAACAAGAACTGGACCCATCTGGATTTCTTGAATCTCCTCCAATAAGTATGAGACCTGTCCAGCAAACGAGCCAGGGAGATTTCAATCGGAAATATCTGGAGGAATTGTATAGGAGAAGCGAAGAGAGGGCAAGAGAGCATGAAGAGGAAGCCCGAAGAAAAGAGGAAGAGTATAAAATATTTAACAGGCTGCTTCTCGATGAAATTGTCAAAGTAAAAAAAAACCAAAGGGCTCTCGAACTTAATATTGAAGAACGCTACCTAGAAAACTGGAAAGAGGACAGAACTACAAATCAGAGCTGTCAGACCTTTGACAGCAATCGACCAATTTCTCAAATCAACAATAGTACAAGAGATGCAGCCTGCAGTACATTAATTTCAGACCTCAGGATTCAAACCCAGATTGATAAAATAATCACCATTCAGATATTTCGAGGAGAAGTAGGAGAAAATCCTCACCCACACTTGGATAGCTTGTGGGATTTTTTTTCTCTGTGTAAGATGAACTGTCGCGAACAGACTGTGATCACTAGCCATTACTTATATGGCTATGCAAGAGATTGGTGGGGCATGTTGACTAAAAAACCGAGCGACTTTGCCAATTACTGTAACACATTATTGAAGTATTATTGGAGTGAGGATCGGCAGAGCGTGATTCTAAATACGATTTGCCAGGAGAAGTATGAAGCAATCAAAGAGACTTGCGTGCAATTTTTCATTCGCCTGGTAAACCGATTTAGATCACTCACCGCGTTCAAGTTTTCAGATTCCTACATCATCCGTACAATCCAACTGAATATGCCATTACCTATCCAACGGCTTATGGTCAGCAGCAGGATCAAAGATGTGGAAGTCATGGTGGAATTTTTGACGATGATCAACTATGGCCCATGGAATCCCCACCATCAATCAGAACAAAATATGATGGGAGGGAATACGAGACCCAAAAGAACCGTGTTAGCACAACCCCACTACTCTCATCCTCCAACAAAAGGAAGCCTCTTAGGGGATATGAACCCCATGTCAATGGTTATCCGAGAAGAGGACCCCACCTGTGGAGTTCCTATTGGTCCATGTCCAGTAATAAACATCGGAGTGGGATCCATTGAACTTCCTGCCCTCATTGACACTGGCAGTCAGATTTCCTGCATTTCAAAGGGATGGTTGCTACGAATGGAAGAACGGAGCGGATGTATACCCAGGTTACCATCCCGTCCCATCCAGATGAAACTGGCTGATGGAAAAAGAACCAAGACTGAAGCATACCAAGTATGGTTAGAAATAATCTTCAGGAAAATAACCATTGGGCACACTTTCCTAGTTATAAAAGGATTGGTCCATGATGTTATAATTGGATCCGATTTTCTGACCCAAAATAAGTGTATCCTTGACTATGCCACGAATTCAATCATGGTCCAGCAAGAGAAGATAGATTTTAATGAAGCCAATGTCCTACCTGGAATCCAAGTTCAGTGTATGGAGGCCAGCATCGATGAAAGCACCATCAAAGATAAGGTCAAAGAATCATCACTAGAAACCATCGAGAATCAGTCCCAATTGCATCAACTATTAATGGCAAGTCGGCAAATCTTCTCTCCAATCCCTGGAGAAATTAAAGGTTATGTCCACCGGATTCATGTGAAGGAGGAAACCCACTTCCAGGCCCGGACATACCCCATTCCTTTCCAATATCAAGATGAAGTGAGCACTCAGATCCAACAGATGATTACATGGGGGGTAATTGAGAAAGGATCATCGCCATATAATAACCCATTAGTGGTTGTGAAAAAGAAAAATGGGTCTATAAGACTGTGTTTAGATGCCAGAATGCTCAACAATATCACGATACCGGAACGGGATATCCCACCACCTGTACAGGAAGTTTTTCTCAAATTATCTACAAAGAATATTTTTTCCACATTAGACTTAACTGCTAGCTATTGGCAGATGATATTACACCCCCAAGACAGGAAATACACGGCCTTCCGTCACAATGGGCAAACACATCTGTTTAAGAGAGTACCTTTTGGGCTCATAAACAGCGGCGCTGGACTAATGAGGTGCTTGGACCAAGTTCTATCCGAAGATCTAAAAAAAAATTAGTGTGCTATATCGATGATGTGGTCATTGCATCGCGCAACCCTCAGGAACACCTGGAGCACCTGAAGCAGTTCTTTTCTGAATGTGCCCAAAAGAATATTACTGTGAATCTAGAAAAGAGTCACTTTGCTCTAAAAGAAATTGCCTTTTTGGGACACATCGTAAATGGACAAGGAATTCGGACCCATCCGGATAAGGTAGAAGCAATCCAGAACTTCCCGAGGCCTATCAATAGAAAGCAGATTAGATCCTTTTTAGGCCTCTGCAATTACTACCATAAGTTCTATCCAGGCTTTGCAAAAGATACCTCCACATTGCTGGAACTATTGAAGCAACACCATCGGTGGGAATGGAATGAACAGCATGAGCAAGATTTCAAGAAAATCAAGGACAATTTCCTCCAGACTGTGATGTTATGTTATCCTGATTTCACTCACCCATTCTATTTGCAGACTGACAGCAGCAAGAAAGGTCTAGGTGTTGTACTGTTCCAGGTTAATCAAGCAGGCCAACATCAGGTCTTGTACTTCAGTAGCCGTACCTTAAGAGGTGCAGAAAAAAATTATACTGTCACTGAACAAGAGACTTTAGCCATTGTATGGGCGTGCAGCAAATTCAAGCAGATATTGCTGGGATTGGAAGTAATTATAATTATGGACCACCGGTGCTTGGAATTTCTGAATAAAAGTTATCTAAACAATGATCACCTTATACGATGGAGCTTGTCACTGCAGAAATTTCACTACAAGATAATTTATTGTCCAGGCCCTGAAAATATTGTGGCCGATGTATTGAGTCGTCACCCTGTGGAAGTTGAACCTTGCAACCCTATGATATCAGACCAGCCATTAATAATCATGACTAACGTGTTGGACCAGGAAATTGAAAAGAAACTTAAGAATTTGCAGTATTGGCAGGAAAAGCAGCCCCAGTACAGAGATTTAATGCAAGAAGTCCAAAGGCAAGGAAACCCTGCTCAAGGATGTACCACTGGTAGGGGAAAAAGGAGATACAGATTGCAAAATGGACTTTTGCTGCAACAAACTGAGAATAGATTGTGGAAAATTCTCATACCACCTGATTTAAGAAGCCCACTAATCACTTATATGCACAGCCTGGTGGGACATTATGGTCCCAGAAAAACCGAAGAAGCCCTGAGGCGGCAGTTTCATTGGCCTCAGATGTATAGTGATATATTACATACCCTCCAGAAATGTAATACATGCGCTAAAAGCAAACCCCCAAATAAGATCTTCAGTGGTACCCCCGCCTCCATTATCCCATTGGGACCCAACAAGGTATTAGCAGTAGACCACTATGGGCCACTACCATCCTATCGTAGATGTCGGTACCTTTTTGTCACCTACGACATATTTTCTAAGTATGCATGGGCCTACCCGGTCATAAGGGCAGATTCAAAAAGTGCAATTAGGGTGTTACAGTGCAAGCAATTTGTGACTATCGGCAAGCCCGAAGCAATACTCTCAGATCATGGCTCGGCTTTCACTTCACGAGAATGGCAGACCTGGATAAAGAGCCAAGGTCTCAGGCATGTGATGACATCCATTAGAAACCCCCAATCCAACCCCTGCGAGAGGGTCATGCGGGAAATTAACTGGCTGTTTCGGACATACATCCACGATAACCACCGGGGCTGGGTCAACCGAACGGAAGAAATTTTTCAGTATATTAATGGAACCATTAATGAGGCTACAGGGCTAACACCAATGCATCTTCATTTTGGTAAGCCAGAGCAACCATTAATTAAAATACCCCTGCCCAAGGATGATCAAGAAGTTGACAGAGAAGAGGACCGGCGAGCAGTTCATCATCGTCTGAAAGCCCGGGCAGAAAAAAAAACAATTAAAGGAAACAAGGTCCTACCAATTTCAAGTTGGGGATCATGTATGGGTCAGAACTCCAAAGCCCAGTAGCCGGGACCAGTGTAAATACAAGAAGTTTTTCCCACTGTATCAAGGGCCATATGTGATAAAATGGGTAAGCGGCCCAAATGCATATTTACTGGAGGATAATGGGACCATAAGAGGGACTTATAATGCTAGGAGTCTAAAACCCCTTGTATATCACCCACCAGACCCAGGATTATAGTAGTTTTTTTTGAAAAAATAAAAAATAAAAATAAAAATGGACACGTCGCAGGATAAATGAGCAAGGAGATAGGAAGGATATAACCAATATTAAACTTGTAAAACGTTAAATAAAATTTGTTGAAAGGGGAAAATAATAGACAAAATGTTCGCTAGATGGTAGATTTATTAATATGATCCGGGTATATAATTCAGTTTCGTTTTTTCATTATATTTATATCCTGTACATTATGGGTTATCTTGTAAATTTTGTTTATGCAGGCTTCATAGGTGGACACCTGTTGTAAGATCTTTTTTTTTAACAATTTTTTTTGTTCCATCACTAAGGGAATGTGAAACAGTAAGGTCTGCTTTGCAGATCTTCGTTTCACCTTTTCTCACCTACTTCCTACCCTCATACCTTAGTTTGAACCCCAATCTATCGTAGTGTGTCTGCAATACGCTTATATACCGAAAATCCCGCCTAATTTTAAACCACGAGTACAATGCTCATATTATATATATAAGTCATTCCCAAATAAATAAAAGATTATAGATTATGTATATGTTCACATAATTTTGATTTATTAAAAAGTAGGTTATATAAGTCGTAATTGCGCACACACTATGATATGCATTTTAAAACATATCAAAATTATAAATTGTTAAAGTTATTTTGTTTGAATCTATTTACAAATATATTACCGTCATAATATATTTTGATTTAAAATAAAATTCATTTAGTAAATATTCGTTTAGTAAATAGATTCAAATATTGCAATTTAAAAAGTAAAATCATTTTCTTTAATTTAATAAAAGTTATTCCAAATATTTCTGTTAAAATAAATGAGGGACAATAGTTTAATTAGTTAATATTATATAAGTTTATCTAAAAACAGCAGATGTCCACTTAAGGTTTTCTTTAATTAATAAAAGTAATTTTTAATTAAATCTAGTTTGTAATCCGAATGTCGACAGGGAAATTAACAAAAGAAATTAATTAATGTTGAATTCCTTTAGACATTCGGATAGATTTAATTACAGCTGATAAGTCCGATATATTTTTGTAATGCTCCAGGGCAGTTCTATTGTTAACATCTACTATAAAAAGAAGGGTTTTCTTTTGTTCTCCAGTTTTTCTTCTAATGTTTCTAAGAGAAATCATTCTGAGTTCTATTCTAGTAATTTGTAAATCTTGACATGACAGAGTAGAGGCGTAAGAAGGCTATTTCCCTCCGGAATGGTCATCTGCTGCCGTAGACCATCGGAAGTTATCACATAGGGAACCCCGGAACTGCTGCTGCTGCCAAAAATATGAACATTTCCAGATTTTGCTGTTAAATTATATAAAAACCTGCCGACCATCAATCTACCTAAATGCTTCTCCAGAGGTAACCCTAAATTAACCCAAGAGCTCTTGTGATTCCTAACTAACATGCTATAGCTATTTAAAATTGTTTTTCTTATATTTCACATAACTTCATTATGTATTTCTTTAACGTGTTAATATAATATAATCAACAGTTTTGCTCTATCCTTGGGATAATATTTTCTATATATAAAGCTTTCTTTTATTTTATTATGATAATGTGTCAGAATCGTCTTTGACCGAGTGAACTATTCCCTTTATTGAAAGTAAGACGCCGCTATTAAGGCATATTTTAAATTTATAATTTTCCAATTTTATTATCTTGCAAATCACTCGTTCGAGGGCGATTCTTTTCTTTAATATATAATATAATCACATAGTTTAAAATCTACATGTTATTGATTTTAATCTAATATGAGAGTATGTGTGAGGTCAATGATTAAATGTGTCCCCTAATGCATGATTGCGTATATAAATCTATACTTACTTTTCAAACCCGCAAGCATGCATTTTCCTATTTTAATTACCGTGTTCTACTTTAATTACAAAGTTCATCATTGACGTCGAGAATGTGCGGACCCTTTTAAATGAATTTCTGGGAATTTGATTGGGCATTTCTCTTAATCCGAGTAAAACCCATTCAGTATGTTTTATATACACTAGTCTCGTATTGCTGGTAAATGAATTGGTTGTTGAGACCGCTTTGTTTTATTTTTCCAAGGATTCTTTACACGGCAAAGTCCGTTCTTTTCGTATATTGCAAGTTTCCAGGCAGAGTGTGTCCCAAATGACACACCTGGGAATTAAATGCAATCGTCACACAGTCGCTAAGTTTCGGCTGTTCATAAAATACTTTCCTACGGGTTAGCGGCGAGATGCCCTCCGTAATTATTCCGGATCTTCAATATTGTTTTATTTTATATTTATTTTACAAAGCATCCGTGACTTAAACGTGTCACACCCTCCAACTTTAATAAATTCATTATCAGCAATACTGACCTCCCAATGCAACTCTATTATTATTATTCTCAAATAAATGCTTTGATCACATTCCCACTTTGTTGCTTAGTAAGCTTTTGTCCGTGCTATTCTCGAAATCAATAAATATTTTATAACACTTAATTTCAAATATTTTCTTAAACTTGTATAATTGCTCAAAGCACCTCGCACATGTTCCTATCTCATCAAGCACATTATCGTAATGCTATTAGCCCGAGGAATAGAATATATCACTTTGTTTTAAAACCTTTTTGTCATTTATTGAAATATAATGCCCACAATTATTTAATACGCGTCCCTGTCTCATATAAGCAGACAGTGGCATTATATATATAATTTATATGAATAAATTTTGTGAAATTATTTAAAACTAAATTTGATCTCTTATTTTATTTGATTCCTATCACTGTCTCAGTCTATATATATATTTTCTGCATTTCTTTTGTAAATCCATAGACGTTAATTAGCCACCCAAACTTCTTTTAGTATAGAGTCTTTTGTTTCTCCCTGACCACCAGGCACCGGTCAAAGGTCATACTAGTAGTGGCATCAGATGCGTTGTCACGTAGATGGCGCTGTGAAATTTGGGCTTTAGATTCGAACTTAGTATATCTAGAAGGCAACCCCTCCTAGAATGTTCAGTTTTGTGTCTGGGGTTTGAATTCTGCAGTGTGTTAGCGAGATAGACGATTCTGACTGTTACAATATATATAATTAGACCTAGCAGATTAGTGAACTAAAAAGAAAATTATTTATGAATAAATAATTTTATGATCATTCTTTATAATATCTAATATACAGGTTATATATATATATATATATATGCTTGTACAAACAATGTAATATATAGGATATTTTGAGCTCAGACTTTCACATGAATCTCAACTCTCCACATTATCTCGTACAACTGATAGACTTGATCATGTATATGTCCAAAAGATAAATAATCATCAATACATGTAATTCGTGCTAAACCAGCACTCATCAGTTGGTCTAGATTATCATCTTCACACATGCATACAATAAGCACTCAGATTTATATTAAGATAGCCAATCTTCATACTTTAAATGGACAGGCATCAATCCACTCGACTCTCCAACTCTTCAGCTGTCCATCCTATTGAAAATCTGATGATGGAATGCTCAAGTTCTTTATGTTAAAAATTATTATTTACTTGAGAGTTTTTTCAACATTTTTATATCGTTATCAAATAAAATTTTGACAAATGTTGAGAATTCTTGAGTAAATAATAATAATAATAATTTAAAAAAGAATTAGAAATTCTTTTAATAAAGAAATTATAATAAAATCCATTATTTGTAATCAATTATTTCTGTAGTTTATTAACCAGGTAGATCTGTATTATATATATATATATATAAATTTTAAATTATAATAATGGTAAATAATATATATATATATATATATATATATACACAATACATCATGAGATGGATGAATGGAATAAGAAAGTATGCAGGCATGATTTGGAGAAGGTTTGAGCTTGGAGAGACCTTCATCCTGCAGTGGATTGATAATGGTTGATGATGATGATGACATATGTTGTGCCATTACAATTTAGTCTGTAGCTAAATTTGTAGTAATGTGCATGAAAAAAAATGTGGAACAAAAATCATCACATTTTATATAGTAAAGGAAGCTGTAAGGCACCCAAGTTTAAACCCTACAGGATCAAGTCCCTAAGACAAAGAGAGTGGAGGCAACAGTCATGTTCTTTAGTTGTGTGTGTGTTGATAAAACTCGAAAGATTAGTACACACCTTATTCGGTAGTTAATTTTTTTTAGTTATAACACATATATAGGCAGTGTGTGTTGACAAAGCTATTTAGTTAGTCATTTTTAAATTCCAAATATTAACTTTCTTCAAAACTAACCTACACTTGCTAGATACATTTTAATATCTTATTGTATGTTTCTATTTTGCTTTTCTATGATTGTAATTTGGGTTTAAAAATTCTAAGGATTTAATTTTAAATATTAGAATTATAATTTTTAAAAAAGCATTCAGATTATTTTAATAGGCCAGTTTTTATAAATGATTTGGATAATAAAAGAGTGTGTGTGTATTGCATAAATATATCTATATTTGTTACATATTGAAAGAGAAAGGGAAGAAAAGTTAAATCTGTTAAATTATTTTTTTATTCAACAATTTTGTGTTATAAAGATTGTTTGTTATGGTGAAGTTTAGACGATGTGAGAAGTATAGCTTTAAAATTTTCCCATCAGCTTGATCAAAGAAAGCAGCTCAAATTTTAGGTGTTACATTTGTGTCAGAGATGTGAAGAAAAAGGATTAAGACAATTTTTCCTTCAAAACAAAATTTGTCTGGAAATCTTAATAGTGGAAATTTATTATTTTTTTTGTTGATCCACAGTAAAGAAAATCATGTAGGTGCAAGTTTCTTACATTGTTTGTTACTCATCACTCTGACTGAAAAATAAGATATAAAACCAGTCTGAAAAATCAGTTAGAGAGAGATTTTCAATATTGAAACTAAGGAAAAGAAAAACATTCAATTCTGCAAGATATCAATTTAAAATCTTTTTTTTAAGATTGAAAATATAAGGATGGTGGGCTAAAATTTTATATGTATTTTGTCTGGGGCCAATCCCACCCACCATCAAGCCAGCATATCATATAAAAAGAAAAAAGGAAGTAAAAATGTATCTGAATTAAAAATATTCTACACCCTATGATTGATTTGGGAGAAATAATATTTAACATGGCTGACTGCTCATCTATATTTTAAGTAAAAGAACACATTCACCTGCATTTGAAAGCTGAAAAAAATTATTAATCGACTGATAAGTATTAAATCATCTAGTTCAATTATTCCAGTGACTGAATTTAAACCCAAGAAAAATTATAAATATGAGAAAAACTGATATACTCCATCTATTAGAAGAATTATGCTTAACAAGGAAGGGAAGAAAAAGTTCCAGTGCCAAATGATTTCTGCTGAAGCAAATAAACTCATCATCACCATTAAATAATTATAAGCCTCAAGGAAAAAGTCTGTTCCAGTGAACTGCAGAAATTGTTTGCTGCAAAAGTATAGACATTTAGCAAGCTAAGTTTGAACTTTTGGAAGGCTCCACAAAAATAGAAGGGACTGGTAATATGAATTTCCATTATATATTTTCTTTTATGATATAAGAGACAATTAGTAAAATTTTAGCAATAAAGTTTTATATCTTTTTATTCAGAACTTTAAAAATAACCAAAATCGATTAAAACCAACAATTTCTTAGTAATAATAGATAAGCTTCATTAATGATTTGGTGTATGCTAAAATTATTATACCCACACATTGATGAATTGTGTTTTCTAAAAGGGTATGGTTGTCTATTGATCTAAAGTTATGAAATGTTATTAAGATGTAAATTTTTTTTATTATTATTTGTTTTTAAATAATATTTTATTTCTAAGGGTACAACACACACATACACAGTAATATATTAACTTGTTATATGTATATGAGGATGTGTGAATGTGATAATAACAGGCAGCATTAAGATATTAGATTATTTTTGTTTTAAGTTAAGGAATAGCGATCTCAAAGCTTAGAAGGGAGGGGGAGAAATAATTCAAAAACTTGTTTCTGGAAATCTCTTTCGATTCCACTAACATTTTTCTTCTTAATCAGTCTACTTTATATGTTAGATTATAAAAGTATGTGTGCCAAAAGAGTGTTTATTTTTTTTATATGAAATATTTTCTTGTGGATTGAAAATCTTAGCAAATTTGGTATCCAATTTAATATACATTATATCATTAACGGGAAAGGGAGAAGAACTTTATGATTTCAAAATAGTCAATTGTTATTATTATTATTATTCATATAAATTTTCATGTCTATCTAGAAATTTTCATGTATATGTTAGAAATACAGTAATAAATGTTAATTTTTTTTATTAAACAAGGTGTATATATTTCATTAAAGATGTTCTTTATTAGTTGTGATCATTTATCATCACTGGTGAATATTAATTGTTTAAGATCTAATTAGATATAAGATTAACCAATAGTTATGAATTTCTTTAGAACTAAATTTTAGGTTAGGCTTGGTCCTAAAGCTGTGGTTTAAACCATTATCATGATCATCATCATCACATTTTAATTAATGAGCTAGATAAATGTTTAAGGCCATAAATAAATGGTGATTTCATGGTATTTAGTTGACATTTGTGGATCATTATAATAACCACCATTCCATCATCTACATCATGCAAGGATGAGTGGATTGCCATCCTAAATTAATTGTATAATATGAGCTAGTGAAACTTATAAAGATATTGAAATGCATTTATTATATTAGGATCTAGGAGATGATTTCTGTCTGATGAATTTTATATAACCACTTTAGTTTAAGGATGTTTTGTGATTACCTAAATGTTAGTGCATACAGTGATATGGGTCTAAAATCAAAATCTTTCTTTTTATTAAAAATAAAGTACCAAAAAGGGATTCAAACCTGGTACATGTGAAAAGGTTATAAAATATAACTTTGTCTAAGTTCAGATAGCCTAGTGGCACCCTGCTAGACCATATTCACTTGTTATTCACTTAAAGATGCACTTGATATCAAACCAAGAGATAAGAGTGGGTAAAATTTACTGTTGGATTTATTGAGAAAATATTTTTATTGGGTTAACAATGTACTCACCCACTTGATGTGGTTTCACAAGTTATAATGTCTTAAGAGTTTATATAAATTACCCTGTGTTCCTACTTGTTTATTGAGGATACAATGGCTGCCTAACTAGGTTTGAAATAGGCCAGATACCAGATAACTGAAATGACTAGTCTCCAAGCATTATTGTTTCTAATTATTGATATTATGATATATTTAAAATCTTAAGTAGAAATTGAGGAATTAAGCCACCAATATTTTGATCATTAATAAATTTCAATGACTATTATAGTTACAACTTATTAGTCTCCTTAATATGTTTGAGATAAGCATTTTCATCAGTAATATTTGGTTACAATGCCATTCCCTCATTAATAATTTTATTTACAATGGATTCTATTAGTCTCATATTTTATTAAGTTAGAATGATTTTGATCATTCCGACATTACAATTATTTATTTATAGTTACAATGATTAATTTAAATTGATTACCAAGGGATGAAATATTATAATAGCTACTACTTGTTAAAAATTCAATGGCTCTATAATTATTAAGTTACAATATATACAGTATATATTACAAAACATAACTAAACTATATTGTTGTAATAATATAAAATCATGATTGAAAATTGTAAGATCACAAAATCATATTTATTAAAATGTGAAATTGAGACATTAATTTTAATATATCATCATCGTTTTCAACCATTGTCAATTCACTGCAGGATGAAGGTCTCTCCAAGTTCAAACCATCTTCTCTATTCTTTAGCTTCTCTTTTCCACATCACCACTGCACATTTTCTTATTTCATCCATCCATCTCACATGTGGTCTCTTTCTGGGTCTTTTACAATCTCTTGGAATCCAGTTAAAGATTTCAATTGTCCATCTATTATCAGCTCTTCTAGCAATATGTCCAGCCCAACTCCAGTCTCTTAATTCTTTCAATGATATATATATATATATATTGTAACGGGATATATATATATATGTGTTACATTTAAATTTTAATACTTAATGTTTTTGTAAATATCTAATACTGAATTAAAAGCATGAACATTCAAAATGCACAAATAATGAATCATTAATTTATTAATATGTTTAATTTAAATACTGAAATAAAATAAGATAAAAAAAAATTATAGAATCGAAGCAAAGATTCTAATCTTTAAATAAAATATAATAAAAACCTTTTGATTTTAAAAATAACGAAGAGAGTTTTTAATTTTAAAAATAAAAATTACAAACAGATCCTTGGGGCAAAATGACCATTGAAAAGAAAATGATTACAAAATAGATAAGAGTCGAGGAGTAGAAACAAAAGACTTCCTTTTCCCACCCAAAGATATAGACACAGACCTCAGGAAAAAATCCACTTAGCCACAAACCCAAAATTATTTACCACGAACCCAAAATCTACTTGGCCATAAACTCAATGAACCAATGAAATACAGATATGAAAGAGGTTTGATAGATCCATGCATTCAAGAGATAAGATGCCTGAGGACTATAAAAAGAAAAATCCAAAATAAATAGTTAATTGGAGAATTAGAAAATTAAAGTTTTGAATTCATTTGTATTTGTGGAAAGTAAAATAATTTTAAAAAAATATATATTGTCGCCATCACTAAAAATGTAATCTGCTTCGTTGAGCTTCCTTCGGTTCGGCCGGCCAAAGGCAGCTTTCATCTTCACGGATCCCAGTATTGAATTATTGGTGCCATTTGCAGAAATACTCATCAAGCTTCATAAATAGTCATTGTCTGCAAGAACAAGGCCCTTATGAAACTCAGATCTTCATCGCAAAGGAACGAGCACGGACAAAGGAAAGTATAAATTTATAAATGATAAAATGAAATATAAACTCTCTTAAACTTTAAAATCTTTAAACTTTATTTGCCTTTAAAATGAACTATAGACTTTCTTTCCTGAGCAAGCCTGAACTTTATTTTTTTTTATAAACTTTGCAATTTTAAACTCTGATCTAAAGTTAAAACATAATCTCTTAAAATATCTATTGTTTTTTTCTTTTATTCATGTTTAATACAATCTGTTTGTAATAGGGTAGGGGTTTGCGATTGCAAACATAAAATTTAAAGATATACGCATCATTATTTGTGCATTATTAAATTTTAAAAATAGGTTAAAATAGTATTTGGGGTTAAAAAAAACCAACTTAAATATAATGTCATTTTAAAATGATTTAAAACCTTAAAATAAAGATTTTTTTTATTAAGTTATTAAATTTAATGTAAGTTGAGTGTAGATAGCTGTTTAGCCTCATTTAAATATATGTTAGTTTTAAGGGGGGTTTGATTTCGGACTATTTGTTTTGTAGTTGTGTCAATGCTGGTGGAGAGATATATGGACGTTTACATCAATGTAATGTGAAGTGTGTTAGCACATAAGGGTGACAAGTCCAACTGAATGCATGACCCCAAAGAGATAGTCATACTGATGCAATGGACACAGATGTATTTCCTGCACCATTGACTCATTTCAGCTCTATGGATTGGGATGATAAGATGGCAAGGTAGACCGCTCTCCCATCCATATATAGCGTTATTCTCCTTATTATATTACATGCATGATTCCTTCACCAGACAGACGTATATTCCTGTACTGGATGGTCATGTTTCTTCAAATAATATCACACTATTCAGATGCACATTTCTGTCACACATTGCATTGGTTGTGGATATATATCTGGAAGCGAGCATTGGCGTGGTTGCAGACCTTTAGCCTGGAGTCATGTGCCTTGAAGATCTTTTAAAGGCATCGTCTGGGTGGTCTACCTACGCTCGACATTCTAAGATTAAAAATTAAAGTTAAAAGTAAATAAAATAATGATAATGAAACAAAATAAAACATAATTTTTTTATAGTAATTATTTATATATACGTAAATAAAGTTACTTTTTGTATTATTAGTACTGACAGTGATCTAGTGATTGTTTTTATTATTCTTTATTAAAAGAAATATATTTAATAAATGTTTTAAAACCTTCGATACTCCACGAGCTAGTGACTAGGGCTGGTAGTCGTGATTTTAACAACGCATATCTGTCTACTTTATAAATTTTCTAGGTTCAAATGGCCTAGTGGCACCCTGTACGGCAGATATGGTAAGACTGTAAATTTCACTTCTTTCCTGACCGTTATAATATATATATATATGAAGAGTTCATTGTGCAGTAGCCATCACATGACATGCACATGACATGTCAACAATATGGGTTTTAAATTTAAAAATATGCATCATAAGTTTTCTATCCAAAGATTGGTTGAATAACTAGGCAATAAAACACTATTTTCTAATTCGTAAATTGGTAATTGCTTACCATCTTCTTAATACAATTTGTTCTAGTTTGTCGATTTTATGACTTCATTGTAAATATTAATGAGTTTTTTTATTATCATGATAAAATATGGAAACATTTTAAAGTAGCTAAAGATTTCTAAACAAAGTTTAGGCTCTTCAAGTTCGTGTCCATTATATTTAACCATCCAAAATTAGTTGATAAATGGTATAAAACTATTTTTATCTACAAGATAACAAAAAAAATTGTTAACCTTCATCACTGGGCATTAATCATGTAACTACTATATTTTTATAAAAGATTGCTGAAAAACTCTCCCTTTTCTGCACTGGGCCTTTTAAACGATGTGTTTAGCATTTATTGTAATTTCATGCACAAATTATTTAGACTTTGTTTTTTAATTTTATATATTGTAATTTAAATCTGTGTTAAATCTATGTAAAATTAAAAGACAACAATATTTTTATGTGTCTAATGCAATTTTTAATAACCTCAAAATTGGAAAAAAAAAATTATTTACGTATATCAAAAAACTTTGGGAAAGATTCGCCATGTTCTCATTATTTAATATTTTTCTTTTTTTTTTTAGTTTTCTTATACTAAAAAGAATTTTCAACTTTCATTTATTCTACATTTATATATCATATTTCGAAGTTTTCAAAATAACTTACATAAAAAAGGAAAAACTTTCAATAAAATAGTTATATTCAATTTATTTATTTATTGAAAAAAAAAATTGAAGGCTTTCAATGTTTAAAAGATATTCATAAGATACTTCCAAAATTGAATTCTATTTAGGTGTGTGTGTATGTGTATATATTTTTTTTTTTTTAAGTGTCATAGCATCGGCCGGGACGCGAACCCGCAACCCGGGCAACTGCCTGCAAGTGCAAGGCAGTCGCGCTGATCTCTCGACCACCAATGCAAGTATTTCATTACAACTTTACTATGTAATTAAAAAAAAAATGTCTTATTTAAGAAAGAGAAATAGAAATAGGCTGACTGTCTTTGGTTACAATCTTTCACTGAGACAATACACTCACTCGTGACTCAGTTTGAAACTTAATTTTTGAGGAAAGAGCTTCAATTAGGCATTCACATTTAGGATTTTCTTGAAAGCCATGGAAGTTGAAAATGCTTTCTAAAAGTGGCTTGTCTTGAAATATTATCAGTAATAATAATATAATCTGAGGCAATGGTAATACTAAAGATAAGTATTATAAATCTTTTTTTTTTTTCAAATATAGATACATGAAATGATTCAAACGGAAGTCAATCTCAGATAACACACTATTTCTTAAATATTATAAATCTCCCCACACTCTCCTGCCAGTAAGAATTTAAAAAACGTAAGTGAATCACTTAAGTTTAGAGCGTATGTTCTATGTACACCAACTCTTACAGACCATGCTTAAATCAGGGCTTGAGTCTATTGTGTACCTGATGTTATAATCAAATATTCAATTGATTTGTTATAATCAAATATTCAATAGATTTGTGCAATTGAATATTTGATTATAACATCAGGCACACAATAGACTCAAGCCCTGATTTAAGCATGGTCTTTAAAAGTTAGTGTATATAGAATGTAAGCTCTAAACTTAAGTGATTCACTTAAGCTTTTTAAATTCTTACTGGCAGAGAATGCACCGAGATTTGTGCATTATCAGAGATTGACTTCCGTTTGAATAATTTCAAAGTTTTCAGCACTTTATAATAATAGATACAGGAAATGTATAAACTTTAATTGATACCAATTTTTTAGATCAGAATAAAGGATAGAACTGGTGGCTAAGGAGCTACCAAAATTTAAATTAGATATAACTATTTTTAGTCAGGCTGTAGAAAGAAGTTTACTGTTAACTGAAAAAAAAAAATCCTTTGATTAAGACCAAACAGAGAGCAAATTACTGTATTATATAGTATATGAGCATGGATGGGCTGCTTACCAACATTCATTAGCCAGTGAGATGAGTTATTTCTCTTTTTCTTTGAGTTTAAGATCAAGAAACACAATGGTCTTTCTTCTCATTTGTCTTATAGTGCTTAATTAAAATATCAGTTGAGTTTTATTGAAGATAGAATGTTAAAACAGGCAAAACTCACTATATGTATTGCCTGTTTTAACAAGTTATACACAAGCATAAGAAGTAGTGGTCATGTGATGTTTATTGGCTTAAAACCAATCCTGCCTAATAAGATAGTGGTGGCTATGGTTATTAAAGAACCAAAGGCACCAAAATGTATGGCTACTGAACTGAGTTCAGATCCATGTGACTATATAAGTTAATGGGCTTGGATTGAAAACATTAAGGTGTTTTCAGTTTAAGACTCATAGTTTTGTAGTTAAGTTGAGATAAAAGGTGTCTGCTGGAGGGTTGCATTAGATCCTAAGATCTAGGTGCAGTGCTCTCAAATCCAAGGCTCCTCACTGATGAAGGCCACAAGCCAAAAACTAGTCTGGGAATATTGGATGAGTAGATCCTAAGATCTAGGTGCAGTGCTCTCAGATCCAAGGCTCCTCACTGACGAAGGTCACAAGCCAGAAACTAGTCTGGGGATATTGGATGAGTAGGCACTAGATGGGGATTTTATGCACAAGCCATCTGTCATCCATTGATTACTCTAGCTTGCTGTGTTTGGCAATACCTATAGTGAGTTTTGCCTGTTTTAACAACAATTATACACAAGCATAAGAAGTAGTGGTCATGTGATGTTTACTGGCTTAAGATATAATGTGTGTGTGAATGAACTTTTTAGTAGATATTTATAACCATATCAGATAAACGTAATCATGGTTGTTATTCTGAGGAGGTTGAAAATTACCAGTCAAAAATCCCCGATACTTAATGATGACTTTTTATTTAGGTATTTACAACTGCATATCACTTTCAAATGAAGAAATGTGGCATGAATTTGAAGAAGACCTATCTAATATTAAATGGGGCATCGTTGGCTTTTGTGAAGTTAGAAGAAAAGGTGAAGATATGATTGATTTAAAAAGTAGTCATGTACTTTAATATAAAGGTACACAAACAGAGTTGGATTTATTATAAGTAAAATGGAATAAAAATATTGTGGAGCTTGATGGGATATCAAGCAAAGTAGCAAGATTAATTATTTAACTTAATGGAAGATAGTAAATGTAGATAATTCAAGTTTTTGTTCCTAAAGGTTCTCATTTTTATGAAGAAATAAAGGATTTTTGTATGGAAGTACTAAAGGCTTTTGATTAGACTAAACAATGTTATAAAATTGTCATGGGAGACTTTAATGCTAGAATTGGTAAATGATTAAAGATGAAAGTACTGTGTGTAAATTTGGTAATAGTGATAGAAATGTGAGAGAAATCAAGATATAGCAAATATGGATTATATTTTGATTAACAGAAAATATGTATTTCAAGATTTCAATGTTTTTATTAAAGTTAACACAGTAATCATAGATTAATGAAGTGTAAGATACATGTTAATGCAAAATTAGAGAGAGAAAAAATTAAAAAAAAACACACACCGATATTACTAACCTTCAGAAACATCCCAATGAATTTAAATTAGAACTTACAAATCGTTTTAAAACATCAACAGATTATGAAAGGGGCTGAGTCTTTAATAAAAATCAATAAAAAATAACTAATACAATACTAAGAACTGCAGCAAAAATGGTTGGTAAAAAAACCCAGCAATTAGCCAGTAAATTTTCTTCTGAGATAAGCCAGTGTTTGAAGATAAGAAGAAATATGAAAAATCTATAAAAATTATCCATTAAGAAGAATTGAATATTTAGAATTTTGTAAAATGGTGCAAAAAGAGTTAATAATGATATAAGAAAATATAATTATAAAATGGTGAGGAAAGCTATTAAAAAGAATAAAAATCTCAAAAGTGTAAAGCAACAATTGGAAATTTGTAGAAAAGGTATCTCTGTAAAAACAAAACAAAAAATTGTCACTATTACAAAAAAAAGAAATATCATGAAATGTGTGGGAGGGTTCTATGAAGAATTATATAGCAATAAAGAATAAGTAGTCAAGCATTTTTAGCCAAGAGGTCAGCGCAGCTGCTCTATAAGCAAATGGTTGCAGATGGTTGTTATGGGTTCACCTCCTGGCCAATGCTGTGACATATGAAAAAAAAACCAAAGTATTCACTATATTTGCTAATATTCTGAATTTCCCAGGGTTTTAAATAAAGAAATAAAACATACAAATAAAGCTATGAAAAAAGAAAAATTTCTGGTAATGATGGAATTATATTCAATATTTTAAAAGAAGCCAGTCATGATAAGAAACTTAAAAAATGTTGGTAAAGTTTTTACTAAATGTCCAAATAATAAGGATATACCAGAAGATTGGAAGAATGCAGTAGTAATTTTGATATTTAAATAAGATATTAAAAATTACAGACCCATAAGTATTTTATCAGATCTATATAAACCTTTTACCAAGATAATTACAATTTGTCTACAGCCAATTTTGGATTTTAACCAATCAAAATAACAAGTAGAATTTTAAAATGGTTTTAGATAAGGTGACCAACCTGGTTCAATCAAAAATCAGAACATAATGACCAATCATTTTTACAGCATTACACCCTTTTTTTATAAAAAATCATTCCTATGTCTTGTAAGTGACTTCTTCTTTGGTATGTTGTCTATTGTTTAGAGTTATTAATATTGTTACTAATTTTATCACTATAGAAAATTAATATCAACAAAGAACTAGGAAAACTACACTGTCAATCAAAGTAAGTGTAAGCACAGTTCAAATTTTAGCTTACAAAAATCCAACTGTGCATGCTCCAAGGTGATATTGGATGTGAGAATGTGTCTAGCTTGATAACCCGGCCACATAATGTAATAGAGATTTTTGTTTTGGGTTGGAATTTCTTTTTAAGTTATTATAATATTACTGAAGAGATTGAAATGGACAGAGAAGGCCAACAAACTATCATTTTTGCAATGAAATATTTATGTAAGACAAATAATAATTATGAGTATTAGAAAACTGGGACATACAATGGTCCTGAAAAGATTTTGGGAACACTGGGATATGTAATCAAAAATAGGGACATATCTCAAAAAATCAGGATGTCTGGTTATTCTAGTTTTAGGATGATGAATCACATCCCAGTACTGAGAGAAGTTATAGAAGGCCCTATGAATATTAGTTGTCATTATGTTTTGGATTTGTGAATTAGGGAAAGACATTTGATTGTATAAACTTTTTTTCAATACTTACAGCATTGGATCAAGATCCAGGATGTTATAATATTTTGAAGAATATTTATTAAAGGGAAACAGCCTTGATTAAATTATGTAATTGTACTAAAAAGATTATTATTGAGAAGAGAGTGTTCCAGGGTAACTCCATTTCTCAAAACTTTTACATCAATTTTAAAAAAAATATTTTGTATATTAAAATGGGAAGCTAAGGAATTAAAACTAAATGGAGATTATTTAAGCCGTCTATGTTTTTTTCAGGTGATATGAATTGTTTTTATAAATAATGCTTCAGAGTTTCAGAAAATGTTGCAAGAGATCAGATGAAAGTAAAAAGCAAGAATAAAGATAAATGATAACAAGACTAAAGTAATGTTCAAAGGATTTTCTCAAAAAAAAAAAAAAAATAAAGATACTACAAATATCTTAGTCAAATTATTAATACATATGGAAATATAATAAATAAAATCAATCATAGAATTAAATTTGGTTGGAGTGCTTTTGGTAGAAATAATTTAATATTAAAACAAAATATGTCTATGTGTTTAAAAAGGAAGACGTTTTTTTATAAATGTATTTTACCAGTTCTTACTTATGGCCTTGGACTTGGACACTTAACAGAAGAGGACTTATACCATAGAATGAAGTATGGAGAGATGTATGTTGGAGTAAGAGAAGAGATTAAAAACAAAATACATTGTTGAGATAACAAACAGATAATCATTAAAAGAATTAAGAGACTGAAATGGAACTGGGCTAAACATATTTCTAGAGGAGATGATAATAGATTGGCAGTTGAAATCTTAAACTAGTTCACATGAGATTTTAAAGATCTAGGATGAGAGCATCTGTGAGAAGAATGGATGAAATAAGGAAGTTCGTTAATGTGATGTGAAGAAGAGAGGGTAGAAATGGGAGAAGCTGGATTAAACTTGGATTAACCATCTTCCTGCAATGGATTGATAATGATTAAAATGATGATGATGGTTCTTAATGAAACTTTATTTGCTCTAGAAGTTTAAAAGAATAGGTAAATCGCTACAAGTTTTTTGGAAAGACAAACCAATCAGTGAAAGTTATGCATGGTCTTACATTTGTTGTAAAATCTAATGTAGATCTTTCATTCATGGAATTTCTCATTGTATTGATGAAAAACTAATAGTGTTAAAATTTGACTTACACAATTCATACCAATATTCATTTTAATAGTGTCTATGCTCCAATATTTAATCCAGAGAACTCAGAGGAAGAACACTTTTATTCCTTGCTGGATAGCATTAAATACCAATCATTAAAATACCCTTTTTTTTCTTTTTGAATGTAAATAATAGACTTTAGTCAAAAGTTTGACCATGATTTTTCTTTCTTCCTATTGTTTACCGTAAATAAATAATTTTTTTTTTCTTCAAAACACCACATGATCACCATTTCATATGCTTACACCTGCTGTTAATAAGAGTACCAAACTTTCCATACAGAAGTGCCATCAAGTGCATGAATAGGACCTAGATAGGGATTTTGTGAATAAACTTTCCTGCATCCATTGATTACCAAGGCTTGCACTTGGTGGCACTACTGTATGGAGAGTTTGGTACTTTTCTTAAATATTTTTTTTATTATAAAATCATTTATAAAATAATTTAATTAATGAAAAAAATATTACAAGAAAACAGTGAGAAAAATATATATTAAACCAAGTTATTAAATCTAGATATTTTTGGATAAAATTCTGCCTTAAATAAATACCAACTTGATTATATGTTAGGTGTTTAGAAAACTATGTTTTAGAACACATAAATAGTTTTGAAAAGAAAAATAGCAGTAGTCTAGTGTAAGTTTTGGTTGAAGAAAAAAGCAAGGCAGGGTAATTCAATGAAGATAAAAGAAACTGCTTTTTAAAAACTGTCCTCCTCAAAATTGCTTGATAGATGTACCTTACTGTCTGTTGTAAAGCATTTTTCTATGCTCTATCCACCTCAGTATCTATAATAATTTAATCTTTCTTATTGCATTGCTTAATGTACATTATATAATACCAAATCATACATGCACTTTACTATTGTTACACGATACTTTATTTACCACCCTCTTTTACAGTTTACAGTTTTGATTGCCCCAGCAAACTTCTTCAGAACTTTTATATCTTCTAACTTCAACTGATACTAACTTCAAGTGCATGGATGATTTAGTATTACATAATATATATTTAGCAATGCAATAAAAAGAGCAGTTGAAGTTAGGAGATATAAAAGTTCTGAAGAAGATTGCAGGGGCAATCGAAACTGTAAACTGTAAAAGAAGATGGTAAATAAAGCATTGTGTAACAATAGTAAGTGCATGGATGATTTAATATTACATGATACATTTCAGCATCTATGACAACATTGGTTAGCCAAGAAATATTTACCTTGTATGGTTAATACAACTGAAATCATGCTGATCAAAAGACCCAAACTATGCAGCCATATCCAGAGATGAACATCGAAGTTACATAGAATATGACATTGCCACAATAAAGAATAAAACTATATCATAAGAAAAGAAGTGGATTGTGCTGTAAAAGTACCATATACACTATATAGTGTCATCAATATCCAAAGAAGATAATCACAATCAGAATTGAATTGCTAACGAATTGATCATATTTATAGCAAACATATGATATCTGCAGAAAACCATGGTTTCAAACATTAAGACAATTTTATTGTAAGATCTTATCTTCATATTTATGCATAAGGGCTTACGTTTTAATATTTATAATTATATATTTTTTCTTCTTTTCAGTATATTGTATTGCATTTATTGTACATATTGCAAAAGCAAAAACAGTGATGTCATATTTTTATTTATCTATTGTAAATAAATTATCTAATTTTTTAATAACCAATTTAATTTGTTCTCACTTTTCAAACTCATTACAAACATATGTCATTAATGTCCACTAACCCTGAAAAATCAATGATATTAAGATTTCCAGAAATAAGCTTTTTATTTAGAAAGTAGAAAAGAAATAACTTTAGTGCTAGATTATTTGATCATCATCATTAAAGTAATAGTTGCAATATATATATATATATTGTAACTATTTATTTTAATATAAGATTTGTAACTATTTAAATTAACATAGAAATACACCTCTCTCAGGTGTGTGGCATATTTCAATCCCTATTTGGCATGCCATTTGTAACTATAATTTGTAACTATTTTAATATGTCACATTTGTAACCATAATAAATATTTAGATAGGGGAAATTATTAATTATTAGATATATGCCTATCCAATCTGTACCATTTGTAACTATATTAATTCATCATAGCATAGATAAAGAAATTATAGAATCACTGTGCCACTTGAAAATATCAGCATTAAAGATTCTTGGTATTTATTTATATATTGGGGCAGTCATTTGAACAATAAAACATACTGGCCATTGTCATCAAATAAAAATAATATTAAATATAGCAACTGAATAAAAGTACCCACTGTGAAATTCCTGGAGTGCCTTATGCTTATCTCCAATACTAGGTTCTTCTAACAAAGAATCCTTCCTATTCTTCTTTCCAAATATATAAGACCATTCATGGTCATATGCACACACTGGTGCTATTCATGACAACTTATAAAAAAATATATATATTCTATAAAACTAATATTATGAAGTTGGAAAGGGATGATATCACTCTTTATTCAGTTTAGCTAAGTACATGTGTTTTCCCATGAGCGCCACTAGATTGTTTTCAATCTAGATAAGTATCTGTTTATAGTGTACTTGAGTTCAAACTCATTCAGTACATTTTTATTACACATGACTTGGATGACTAATGAAAAAAAATGACATTCTTACATTTTATCTATATTGATAAAATTACAAGATCCCAATATTACCAAAGTTTATACTATAGATCAAAGATTCTTATAGACATTGCTAGCTCATTTACGTATATTGATGAACAGACATGTATAATCCTATTAATGGCTTCCAAACAAGCATGTGAAGACCATTATTGATATTGATGGCCATTTAACTAGATTATTTATCACAATAAAGGTAATAATGATGATGATGATAATAATATCATAATAATAATGATAATAATAGTGATATCATAATAATGATTATAATAGTGATGATGATACCAGCCATGGCTTATTAATAAACTCACAACAATAAATTCATCTTTATAAACTTATAGGCATCTATTAAAATTATCCTATTTCATACTGGGATTTAATAATACTAGTGGTGATGATTGATCATCATGAATCTCTTTGCATAATATTCAATTTTCTATAAACCCCTATTTACTAAAATATATTCATTACGCTAAACATTAAATTTAATGATTATAATTTATTAATGATGATTGATGGCGATCATAACTTTTATATAGTATTATTTGAAACATTTTTAACCAATAACATGATATCCATCTTTGATGAGGATGATCATAATTCATGGACACAACCCAATTTTAGCTTTTCCACTATTGAACTATAATTATTAAAATTTGGTTATTCTCAAGCATAATCCTTAAATACTTAAATATCAACATTCTAGTTTACCTATTATTTTGCGGACGCTTAATATTTGCAAGTGATTGCTCAATATATACGAATGGTAATACTTAATAACTGCGAGCAATGATGATGAATTAAAATGATAGAATTAAGACAAGAAAAAAAACACAATATTCTTAATAATAACTCGGAAACCAATTAAGATATATAATTATATTTTATTAACACTACTACTCTTTCTTTCCTTCTTTAAAGTCAAATCAACAATTAAATAAATGGCTTATTACCATATTAATTCAATACAAAAATTAATATAAAAAATTTATATAAGTATAAGCAAATAAATCTAACATATAGGTTTGTCATTTTTCTTGATATCTCAAAATAAGCTGACTTAAATCAATATTAGAAAAAAAATACATATTCTATAAATGCTTATTTAAGACTTTTCTTACTTATCATATCATAAAATAAATTTCAGGTGTAACTTGTATATGTTATTTCACTTCCATTCAAATGTAATGCCCTACTTTTCAATTTACCATTTTAAACTAATCATATATAACCTATTCTTTGATGTGTTTGGATAAGCAGTTACACATGCACGCATTCGGTAATGTTAACATATATGTTTAAAATGTATACCCATAAATTACATATATAAAAATATCTTTTTCTTTTGCAACCTTATAGCGAAAGAAAATAAAATACATGATATTAATTTTTTAATATGCAACAAGATAAAATAAAAATAAAAAACATTATAAATGCATATATCTATAGGTTGCTCATTATCATTAACAACTGAAGAACAATTAAAAAAAAAAACATTTCAACATTACAATATATAATAAAAAAAATAATAAAAAAAATAATGAAAAATTTAAGTTTAAAGATTTAAACTATGTTTGTGCTATGTTGTGAGATATTGCAAATAACTATAGATAAACAAGTCTTTAATGTTTCTGTATCAAAAAAAAAAATTGCTTTGACCTGTAAATCAAGGTTTACTTTTAATAAGCAAGAATAAAATCGGTTAAAGAAAGTTCATATTTACCCGTTTACTTTTTACTTCTTATTAATGTCCTGAGTTTGAATTTTCAGACTGCTTTTCTTTGCTCAACAACAAAAAAAAAAAGAAAGTTATTGCAGATACTTTTAAGATAATGCTGAATCAATTGACTTGCTTGTTTCTTCAATTCTATTATTATTCATTGTTGATTGGCTTCCTTCTACCATTTTAAAAAAAAGTTATTATAAGTACTTTTGAATAAGTAGGTACCGGTGGATTTGCTTGTCTCTCTCCTTTTAAAAAAATAATTGCTGTTGACACTTTAGATGATTGAGGTAAACTAACAAAAATTTGATTCATGGCTTCAAACTTGGTTCTACATGGCTTTTATAAATTTTCTTTTCCTCCTATTTCCTCTTCTCCATTCATTCGAAGGTAATGAGCTTTTAATAAGCCAGGAACTAGAAACAAAGCATTCCATATAGCTTGTGTGGTTGGCTTCAAACTCTATCATTTTGTTGGTTATTACTTGATACATGACTTCATAGACAGATCAGCGATTTTAACTCATTCTGTATTAACCAGGAAGCAGAAAAAAATGGTTTAGCAATGCAGAGGCATAGTATTATGCATAGCCAAATATGTTAATATCATATTTATACAATTGTTAATAACTTCTATTAAATTCAATCTTGTTCCAATGTTTTCCTCTCTTCTTTAATATTGCTGGAAATTGTTTATATAGACACACATCTTCGTCTATATTGACTTTATACCAGAGTCTTATACTTCATTTCCTTTCTCAATTTTTAAAGAGTGAATAAAAAAAATCAAATCGCTTACTTTTCTCCTACTGAGTTGAGTCTCAAAATAATAATCACTGAGTTACATCTCACTTTAATAATAATAATCTGAGTGACTGTCTCTCCAAAATATTCATATTGAGTCTCTAAAAATAAAATCATACTGACTGATCAAAAAAATAAAATCATACTGCCTGATCATCTCTCTAAAAAAAAAATTAATGACTAAGTGATCATCTCTCTCTAAAAAAATTAATGACTAACTGATTAAAAAATTGTTTCAATCATTTATATCGCGAATTTCAACCAAAGAAAAAAAAAACATCTGGAAACCTTATCTTAAAAAAAAATCAAAGCTTCACAAGTTTGACATCGGTCACAATCAATAAAGACTTAAAATTGATCGCTATCGTTATCTACATCAAAGCACCTCTTTTGTAAAAATAATCTTAAGACACAGACAACAACAAACCTGGAATCTATAGCCATCAGAAATAGGTGTAAAAGCATCTTTGTGTTTGTACAGATGTATTCATTCTTTCACACGTGTACATTTTTTTTATCTCCTAATCTAATAATCTCCATCGCCTTATTTTACACTTTTCTGATCTACTCTATTTTAATAAAACCAAAGTTAAATAATATGACACCTTATTTAATAAAAATATATATAATAAATCATTACCAAATATTATTACCCTCTACATAATGGTTTATTCATTAACTATCTATAAATTTATAATAATAAATACACATATATAAATCCTCATATATATAAAAGAAATTTTTTTTTTAATTAAATAATATATCTGTGTGTTTGAAATGAGTCATATACATACAATATATATGAATGATTTTATCAACCATTTTATTTTTTTTTATATTTAGTCTATTAAATGTTACAATATATATGATATTCAAATATAAGTATATTGTTTATAATAAACCAAATGTAATTAGAAAGACCTTAAACTCAGACTTTCAAGCTTCCTACAGTTATGCAATCCATCTTATACAACTGATAGACATGATCACATATATGTAAAAAAAGGTACATCATAATCTCCAACATACATATTTCATGCTAAACCAGCATTAATCATTTGGTCCAAATCACCAATCTCCTACAAATATATACAATCTGGGCTCAGTTTTATTAAGCTAGAAAATCTTCAAATTTTAATGGACAAGTTTCAATTTTTCCACTCTCCAACTCTTCAGTCATCCATGTCATTGAAAATTTAATGATGGGGCACTCAATGCCCTTGTTGATGCCAATATCATTGTCATATCCATGTTGATTTTAAGTCATTCTGATCCCTCACATATAGGACCTTAATATATCCATTCAAATAAATGGAAGAGGATGGGCAGAAGGCAGGCTGAATATGTAATATTCAAATATAAATATATTATCTATACTAAACCTAATTTAATTAGAAGGGACTTGAACTCTGATTTGTTCTTTAAAGTTTGAAGGTTTGCTATCTTATTATAGACTGAGCACTGATTGTATATATGTGTGAAAGATGGTTGTCTGTACCAAGTGATGAGTACTGGTTCAACATAAAAGACATATACTAGTGATTATTTATCTTTTTCACATGTATGTGGTCGTGTGTATCAGTTATATAAGATGGAATGCATAGATGTAGGGAGCGTAAAAGTCTGATTTCAAGTCCTTTTTAAATATATATATATATATACAAATATTAAACATTAAATCATCCCACATGTTAAGAAATTCAGTACCGCCCTCTGCGAACTAATATATAAATACATTAGAGTTCGTCTTTCAAAATAGCCAGATCAAAATGCTACCACTTTGACCTGTCTGCTATATGATGTTATATATTGAAATACGAACAAACTCAAACAAAGAACTTGAAATTTTAGCAAGCAATGATGTTAACTTTTTGCTAACAACGAACATGTTTTACTATTATTATATAAAGACAAACTAAACTAAAATTTCAAGTTCTTTGTTTGAGTTTGTTCGCATTTCAATATATAACATCATATAGCAGACAGGCCAAAGTGCTATCATTTTGATCTGGCTATTTTGAAATACGAACTTTAATATATTTTATATATTAGTTCACAGAGGGCGGTACTGAATTTTTTAACCATGTGGGGTGATTTGTATATTTATTTCAGTATAGCGTTATGCACTGGGATTATTTTATATATATCTTGTTATTCAATACATTTGACATTTTTGACACAACATATCTATTATTTAATTATTTTTTAATAATATGAACAATTTCCCTCTTATTCCACAATTTTCTAAACTCACTCAATTGTTTATGTTCAGTTATTGACTTATAAAAAGCTAAAAAATATGCTTATATATATATTATCATTTAATGTATTATTAATTTTATCTGTAAAATTCTTCAATAACACATTTGTATTTTTTTTTTCTGTGAATCAATATTGGTTTTTATTGAAAAAAGCTATTTTTATTCCAAAATTGTTGATAATATTATGAAGATAAATTTCCATTATTTTATAAATTGAAGAAAGACTATAGATACATCTTTATACTTATCAAAATTATTTTTATTTATAGATTTAATAATTGGTCATACTATACATGTTTTTAATAATGTAGGAAATTCATTACTGCTAAACTATATAAATGATAATATGTAAAAATACATCAATAATATTTTTCACGTCTGTCACTCGTATTTTATCCATACCGGTATTTATATTAATTCTATATTCTCTTATTATTTCATATGGTCACTCTTCATTTACATTTGACATTAATATTGAATGAAGTTACTATTACATGTTTCTGCAAAAAATATATAAATGCATAATAAAAGATATTGCAATTAAACCACTAAACATCACATGATCATTCATTGATTACTCTGGTTTGCACTGAGTGGCGCTACTGTTTGGAGAGTTTTGCCTCTGTGTTAGATCTTGTAATATTGGAAGACATTTAAAATATATATGTAAAAAATTTTAATAGATTTGAAGAATAAGAAATAAAGAATGGAATCTTGAAAACAATATTTAAAATATACTTCATAATAACCTTAGAAGTTAAAAAAAAAAATTGGAATGAATTAATTGCAACTATATACTCGTATATTAAATTAATTGATTTCTAACATTAATGGAAACAAATATAAAAAAATGAAGAATTTAATCTATATAGTATTATAAATTATAAACAAAAAAATTGTACATTGTAGAAATTATAGAAAATATTTTGGTTGAAAATGGAGAAATGAATTTTAGCAGCTTTGAAGCAACAATATATCGTAATGGTAATTCAAGTAAGTCAAAGATATAGAAATATGTAACAGTAAATTTTGATTCAAATAAATATTAAATGTGGTGAAAGATGAATGGTTAATAAAATTTGAATAAACATAATCCATTTCAAATATATATATATAATAATATTAACCATTGTCTAAGATGGTGAAGATGATTTAAAACCTAGCACTGAAGCTTTAAACTAAGTACAAGTTTTTCCAAAAGGATTTTAAATTTTTTTTTCTAGTTTCAATTAAAAAAACTGATACATTAAGGTGTCAAAGCTGAATTGAAAGTAGGGTTTTGGAAAACTTATAAATACCCAAATCATCATCATTTACAATTTATTACCACCACCCCTGCATGTTTCCCAATGGATTGTATAATTTCTCAGGGTTGTGGATATTATTATCATACTGAATGTTAAATACATAATGTTATAAGCAAACACAAACTAAATTGATTAGTAAAAAAATAACAATTTATTAACAATGAATATATAAAACTGTTGCTTTTATACTTGCAATTATTACTAGACTTATAAAATATTAAAGATAAAATAATAAGCAATATTTAAAATTTTAAATCTTAAAATATTTGTAATGATAAAATCTTACGATGTGAAATATTTAAAGGATTTCAAATAATGGTTTTCTGAAGATATCATTCTTTTAATATATTTACAGACATCTTCATTGATTGCTTTAAAGATGGTAGTTATCTTCCTGGTGCACTGGTGATGTTCGATAGGATATAGCATCAGTAGATCATGGATCATTCTTATGGCACTGTCTTCTTTTCTACACAGCCTTATTAAAATAGATAATGACTGGTTTTAGAAAAATTCAGCATTTGTTTCTGAATTTGTTCATACTCTGGATGTTTGGAAATAATAATTGAAAGTTTGCTAATCTTTCACATGCGCTAAGACAGCCAATCAGATTTTAAACAGCTGGCTTAAGAATGATCAGGCTTCGACACACGACAGAGATTTTGACAAGAAAATGATGATACCAACCTTTTCTCAACTTAATCTTTTTAAATATATAAGCCAGTCTTAAGCATCTTGGCCTGAAAGCCTGAATATATAAACATATACACTTATCATTCATTGTGTGTCATGTGTCGAAGCCTGATCATTCTTAAGACAGCTGTTTAAAATCTGATTGGCTGTCTTAGTGCAGGTGAAAGATTAGCAAACTTTAAATTATTATTTCCAATTTATTAACAACATGCAATTTAGACAAATATTATTTATCTGGATGTTTGATTGATGTGGTTTTGGGATGTATAGTCACATAAACTACATGGTCCTAGATAAAATCATCGTATTTTTTGTTATAAATGGAGTTTTGAAAAATACTGTAAAACAGTTACCAAGGTATAGCTATTCAAGTTATAGTGGAAAATAGTTCTAATCAATGGTTTCTCTCATCTGCATAAAATCATTGCAGTACTGCTTCTTGAGTTAAATGTTCAGATAAATTACAGTAGGTTAGATTACCTTACTGAACCTGAGTTGTTTATTTGAAGCCTATTTAAATCCACTTGATGGATATTTTCCAAATAACAGATTCATCAATAGCTAGTTATAAGATTTGACATCTGTTTCTTTACAACAATATGTTTTTTGAAAAACATTTTCTTAATTTCTTTCACATATGGAAACAAATAATTTTACAGATATTTTTAAATTACAATGCTATTTTATAAGTAAGAGGACAAAAAAAAGAAATATTTTTATTTATTTATTTACATTTGTTAGTGATAGAAAGTAAGTAAAAAAATCATTACTGACTTTTAAAAATTGAATGATAACTTTTAAAATCTAAGTAAATCCAAAATTTTAAAACCATATTTAGATTTTGTTTAATTTACTATAAGAATTGACAAGTTTTTTAAAATTAAACTTTCACTTAGAAGGTAGGTCAAAAAAGTCCACAATTTTTTTAATTTTTATAACTACACAATTCATATTTCTTGCATGTTTCAAAGCTATTTTTCTTTCTGTCTTTACAGTGAAATTTATCATTTTATTGTTTCTCATTTATTACAAGTAACCTTAAAAAAACAAAGGCAAAACTCTCCATACAGTAGTGCCACCCTGTGCCAAACAGAGTAATCAATGGATGCCAGAAGGCTTGTGCATAAAATACCTATCTAGTCCAAGGATCCTCACTGATGATGGCCACAAGCCAGAAACTAGTCTGGGGATATTGGATGAGTAGGCACTAGATAGCGATTTTATGCACAAGCCTTCTGGCATCCATTGATTACTCTGTTTGGCACAGGGTGACACTACTGTATGGAGAGTTTTGTCTTTGTTTACAACAATTATGTGCTAATATAGAGATGGTGATCATGTGATGTTTAATGGTTTAACCTTAAAAAATATTTAATAATATGATTAAATGCATAAAGTAATTTTTCCTTTAATTTATTAAATCAGTAATCTAAATATTGTGTATATTATTTTTAACATATGCACACAGATACATAAAGCAATTTATATATTTAACAATAAATATATGTTTTTTAATTAAACATTTCTTTCCTTGATGCAGCTTTGTAAAGTAACGAATTTAAGCTGCTATTGGATGCGTTTTTTACAATATCGATCACCAGATAATGACTATAAAATGTTTATAAACAAATTTAAATCATAGTTAAAATGTTTTTGACAAATTAACAATCAAATTATAGTAATAAGTAAAATTTATATAAAAATTCTAAAACTGTTGAAGATTATATAGATGCATTAGTTGCTTATGGCATTCTTAGTCACATTAGAACATACAAAAGAGAAGAAATTATAATGAATAATTCTATAAGTGTGCTTTACGCACATGTAACAAAACTATATAGTGTAGTAATTAATAATCTTAATTAATCATCTGAGCACTTTCGGGAAATCTAAGATCCCATAATCATAGCTTTGTTGCCAATTGAGAAATGCTTGTAATAAAGCCTTATGTAAATTTATGCAAATTAACTATAGCATCCATTTTTTGGAGCAAGCTTCTTTTCTATTTATAGCTGTGGGGTCATTTAATATATAGCAAGCTTTTTTGACCTTGAGTTTAATATCATTTCTTTCGGTGCAGATAATCTCGGCAGTTGATAATCTCGGCAGTTGTTGGATGAGAGGCATGGTCAGTGGTCCTTTCATGCTCAGCAAATAGTGGGCCCCCTTCTGTCTTACTTTTAGTTCTGTTATTTCTTTATATATTGATCACATTAAATTAAGACTAATGAAAAATAATATTTTTATTGTTATTATTAAAGAAAAGTCATTGGTCATTATCTTACATTTATATATATTCAAAAAAACAAAAAAACAAGTTAAAACTTGCTAATGCTTGTACTTATGACAATAGATGGCGTTCTACCAAAAACACCGTCAAGCGTATGTTTGTTTACATAAACGTCAGCTCTGATGTTTATGTAAACAAAAATACGCTTGACGGTGTTTTTGGTAGAACGCCATCTATTGTCATATATTCAAAACAAAATATAACATAATAAAATTATATCAAAAATAGTTGAAAATAGATTGTATAATAATAAGAAAATAAGAAAATTTCTATAAGAAATTGACTAGAATGACCTTAAAAAAAATAAAGGCATGAGAAGTTTATAAAAATTTTCAAAGGTATATAATAAAAGTCACAATAAATCATTGTGATTTAAAACAATAATAAAATGTGCAATGTAAATGAAATAAATAAAAAAATATTTAAATTAATATAAGGAAAAAACAAATTATGGAAAAACAGTAAAATAAATGAACAAAACCAAGAAATAAAGTTATTTCTATAATAAGAACAGAGAAACTAAAGCTGACAAAAAAAAAAAAAAACAGAATAAAGTAAATGAAATATTATTGAGGAAATCCAATTCTTTTTAATAAAAATTTAAAAAAATATTTTAATATAAATTGTTTTCGTTTAGTTAATACTTTTAATACCATATTTATAGAAAGAATTAGCAAATTAAAACAATATAATCATCAAAAACATATAATAATCAATATAATTCAATAAAGCAATGTAGAGTTAATATAAGCCATCAGAATGGCAAACATAAAGAAATAATATTTTCTATTAGATATTAAAATGCATATGATTAATAAAATAATAGAAAACAGTGAATTATCTACATTATTAATAATATCTACAGTAAAACCAGTTTTTTAATCTGTTGATAAAAATAATTTTGATAACTACAGAACTATATCCATACTTTTCAATTGCTAAGATAATAGAAAATTATATTTATAAAATAATCAAGCAAGACATTTATTTATATAGCGCAATGTTTTTATAAACTATAATATTAATAAGCTAATGCACATGTGCTTTGTAGTTGTAACTATATAAATAAATACTCCCACTTTCCAAACACAAGATTGTGAAAAGATAGAATGAATCCATCTACTTAAGATTTCCCCATACATGCATGTTTGGGTCAAAAAAATAGATAAATTCATTCTATCTTTTTACAAAGACTTTACATAGTGTTTGGAAAGTGAGAGTATTCATTTATATAGTTAAATCTACAAAGCACATGTGCATTAGCTTATTGGTTTATTAATATTACAAAATAATCAAAATAATTGCAAATATTTTTTTATTAAATAGCAATATAGATTTTATAGAGGGAAAAAATATAACTGTGTTATTAGAATTTTGCAGATAAAGTTAATAGTGCATTAAATTATAAAAAATATTTAACTATATTTTTCTTAGATTTATATAAGGCTTTTGACACTGTTGAACAGAAACAGATGATTCACAGTTAAAATTTGCTGAGATTATCAAAATTATCAAATGTGTTAATTAATGAAAAAAATATGTGTAGTTTCTCAAACTCTACACATACTTAATGCATTGTTGTTTCTAATTTTTATAAATGACCCAGGAAATAGTAATATTGAAGGAACAATTTATCAATATGCTGATGATATTGTTATTACGAGTGAAAATGACAATATTGATATTCAATGTTAAAATAAACAAGAAATTTTTAAAAAAATGTTCTTTGGTTTTTTTGACAACAGAATTTATATAAATAGAAAAAAAAATGTATGTTGACATGTTTACTTTACATAAAATATAAAAATATTGATATATACTTAGATTCATGTGTATTGATATATATATATTTAGACTCACATAATTATATATATGATAACAATGCAATATGTGATAATATTAAATGTATAAATGTAGAACAAGTAAAAGTTATTAGATATCTTAGAATGATAAATAGATGAAAAAATGTCTTGGAAACATCGTATTGATATATTAATTAATAAATTTAATATTTTATAACTATGTTTTACAAAATCAAATATATTTTTCCTTTAAATATTCTTATTATAATATATGAATCATATGGTGCAACTCTTTATTGTTTTGCAAGCTTTTCTAATATTGAAAAATTAGCATTATTTTAAAAAAGAATAATTGATATAATAGAAGAAAATTATATATATAAAGGAAAAATTGATTACAAAAAATGTATTATATTTGAATGAACTTTTTGAATATACAATTACAGAACAAAAATGTCTTTGATAATTCTTTCAAAAAATCTTATATAATGCAATTTGAAATGTTTTTATGAAAAACAGATCGCATATGTAGTTTCGAAATATTGTAATAAATATGAAATTAAAATAAGCAATCACGATTTATCTATTGATTTAAAAAAATTGTAGCATAATAGGAAAATGAAAAATCAAATTTAAAAATATATTAAAGAAAAAGAAAAAAGGGAAAAGGTTGTTACTTAGTACATAGCAAAATGTATATATATAATAACATATAATCAGTGTTTTTATTATGTCTAATTAATAGATTATTGAAATTCAAACAAACTTTAAATATATAAATTGTTTTTGATTTTTTTTATATATATATAAAAATTCATCAAGGGTTTAGTAGAAAAAGAATGACATTTGTGTACAAAAAAATCCGAGTCAGATGTCACATGATCTAATTTAATATTTTAACCTACATTTAACCTGTAGAAATGATTGAATAAAGACTAAATATATATAAAATAGGTTGTTTTATTTTATTAATTTTTTCTAAAACTACAGATTAAATTTATTTGCTAGAAGAAAACTATCATTTATATTACAATATTTTTTTAAACCTTTATTATCTATAGAATTAGATTTTCTTAGTAATATTTTCTTTTTTTCCATGTTTTTTTTTTATGTCACTTATTTTCATTACTTTTTTGTGTATATATAAAACAATTATTTATCTGCTTTTATAATAGAATTAATTTCATTTATTGGGGCCTTAAATTTAAGAAAAAAAATTTTTTTGTTTATTTATAATTGATTAACATTTAATAATAATGGTCACTCCTTTCAATCTAACTTCTCTTAAAAACATTTGCTAGAACAGCAGCCCTTTCCTGTCCCACTAAATATATTAAATTTTTTTTTACATTTTTTTAACCAATTTAAACAACTAACCTTCTTTCCAAATACTCAAATCTTTACATTTTAATTTATGGTCTAACAAACTTATAATTATTTTAGAAATAATCCATGGGAAACAGAAAAATAAGAGCACCCATTACTTACAAACAATGAGGATTGCCAATTCCTCAACAAGCTTTGTGATAAATGCTTAGCTAGAGAAATCATTTAAAATATCTCTGTCAGGACCCCCCCCCCCAAACCTCTGACCATGGTTTCATGCTCTGGCACTCCTCAGAGAGGTGCTAGGATTAGATTAGGTTCTAAACCTACTTTAGCACCTCTCTGAGGAGTGCCAGAGCATGAAACCATGGTCAAAGGTTTGGGGGGGGGGGGGTCTTGACAGAGATATTTTAAATGCTTTCTCTAGCTAAGCATTTATCACAAAGCTTGTTGAGGAATTGGCAATCTTCATTGCTTATAACTTACAAGCTTAAGAGTATAGGGTCAGGTGATCTATGACTCTTATTTTGACTACCCATGACTTATGTTTCGACTAAACCATTCTCATTCATGGAAATTGTTTGATTTTTCTGATGTCTTTCTCTGACTGTTGCTATAAGTTTTTTAGTTAATGATTTAAAAAATACATTTATTTCAGAATGCTTATGAAAAAAATATATATGCTTATTAAAAATTTATAATTTAGGATATATTTAATCTTTAAATAAATTAAGAATATTAATAATTTCATATTGTGAGATATTTATGTAATATAATCGCATTAATATCTGGATATTTTGAAAGGGAAATCAAAAGAGCAAAGTAGTATTAATAGATATATAAAAATAATAACTTTAAAACAATTGGTGATGTAGAGATCCAGGGCCCTCTGAATAAGAATGGTTTAGTCAAAATGTATATTGTGAGGACTTTTAGCTAATTATTTCTGGAAAATTGGTTAGATTGTTGTTGTGTTTGGTCTGGATTACAGACCCAACTAACAGTAAATAATATAAAATAATACTGAAACAAGTATTATAATTTAATATATTTATTATGTATAAATATATACAAACAATATACAGTGTACAAATGCATATTTATAAGTTGAATCTTGGAATTTAACATAACTCTTGTGTTCTGCCTGCCGCTTCCAGCCACACCCATGGCTTGCCTCACAGGTAAGGTCTATGACTCTTCCAGCTGTACAAGACAGCTTGCCTCGAGCCGAGTGTGATCTTAGCAGTGTCCGGTCACTGTGGGACTTGCCTAGCTGCATAGATCTAAATAGCGTAGTGCTATTAATGGGAATACTTGCTGCTGTTTATGTTAGCAGAATTTTCCTGGGAAAATGCAAAGCGTCTGTTTAGGTTAGACACGTTCTTCACTGATTCTCACAAAAGGCTGACTATTTATCCCCAGATCCCTGACCTTATTGAAAACTTTCAGATTCAGCAAGCATCGTTGCTCATTGGTCTGTAATAATCATTGGCTATGCTTTTATCTATACATCAGCCTATTGGCCTGTGGCAAACAATGCTTAATCCGATCAGATAAGGTGGCATCTGGAATAGTCCACTTCTGAGAAGGGAGGAGGACTATAACAATTGTAATTTAAAATTACATTTCTTTTTCCATTTTCGTGAAGCAGTACTAGTTTTCATTATTATTTTTTCTAAAGATGAATTTATTTTCAGATTTTTTTAAAAAATTACAATTTTAACGAGGCAAATCATTTTATCATCAGATTATTAATGTCTTTATGTAATTATGACTAAACTTATTGTGAGACAATACCTAACAATGCTATATACTTTGATGTTTTTGTTATATTATGATGTATTGTTTCATGAAAGAAAAATGCTTTAAATGTTCACACATACATTTCTCAACATTTTACAAGACATGGCTGAAATTGTTACCATAATAAATATTGTCTATAAAACAGCATTTAAAAAGAAAATTATTAATGTTTAAAATTATTATTTAAAATTTATTATTAATTATTAGCAATTAAAATTATTTAACACATTTATCAAAAGTAAAGTGACTCTGAGCTTAGCACCGGTAGTTCCATATAAAACCCTCCTCAGTGTATCAACACTGAAATAATCATACCAGAATTCTAGTTGAGAATAGCTAGAGACCCAATTATCAACCATGATTGGATGGCTGATTGTGTTATCTACCTTTAAAAAATGCTACATCTGTTGTGTTCTAAAAAAAAATTTCCGAGGATTTTCCAATCTCAACTGAAATACAAATTGTAGATATGGAAGGGGGATGTGTACACATAAATTCTTTCCAGCAAATTGATTGCTTGGAGTTTTGCCTTATGTAAAACTCAGTTAAATATTTATTATATCTACAACCATATTTAAAACTTATTATATTTAAAATCATATTTAGAATGTGAATTCATAATTTTATTTCATTACTGAAGCATATTTTTATTAAATATATATAAAATAAAAAACTTACTGAATCAGTTTTTGTCATTTGGTATTTGACAGTAAAAGTTTCGTGGATCACATGATTTAAGAATTTGCTAACCTGTCTATCTTTGTGTAAGACAGTATAAATATTGAAATCATTTTTGTTTCATTTATTACATTCTTGTTTATTATGTTTATTAAAAAGTGGAATTCTGTGATTAATATAATGAATGAAAGAAGCAAAAATTGAAAAGAATATTTCTACAGCAAATGAAATAATTTATTAATTTATTTTTTTAATAAATTTATTGTTGCAAATTGGGTTTTTTTTTTAATTATTCAAAATATATATAAATGGCAAACACACCAAAAACATATATCAACTAAAAAATAAATGAGTGTTATAGTAAAAATTTGATGTAAAAATTGCTAAATACCCATTTGCTGATCAATTTGGGATGTCAATCAAATTAATTATAATCTTTTATCCAAAATAAAAGCATAGGCATGGGCCGTTCAGGAACCAATAAAATTGTCATATTTATCTCACATTTAAACTCAAGGCATAAAGATTGCAGGTGGGTGTGCATCAGGTACATCACAAGGTATATACAATTTACAGATAATCACACGTCTTTAAAAAAAAAAAAATTTAATACATTTGCTAATATTTTAAAAAGAATTCGTAATGTTTTAGATATAAGAATAAACAATTCGTTTATTTATTGTTTCATTTATAACCCCCTCCCCCTTGTGGTAATTGGACTATTTCATTATTTAACTTTTTAGAGTTATTTCTATGTTCTCTACAGTACAATAATAAAGAATAGTCACTAATTATGGTGTAACGATGGGATAGGAGGGAAGGGGGTCTTAAGGACGTTTCCATTTCTTAAAATAATTATAATGTAGCATTTGATTCTATTTACTAGCGCAGAGAGTATTGTAACACATGCGCTGTACTGTGTTTTTTTTTATAGCTCAACGATGTCTTGTTGAGTACTGACGAATGTTAAAATAAACAATTCATTTATTTAATATTTTATTTCGTAAAAAAAAAAACATTTGACTTGCTGTTTAAAAAAGAATTATTTAGCAAAGTATGAAATTATTATTTGTTTATTTGCACCTGTAGTTATTTTTTTAATAGAGTCACACCTATTAAAAATTATACGCTAAATGATTTCCTAAATCATAAAATTCTTTTTTGAACTAAAACTTTAATGAATTAACACGTTGTACTTTTCCTTATGCCCACTTGGCTATATATTTCCATCTCTCCATTAATAATTTGATTTTTATTAAGATGATACACAAATCATTTATATATATCCTTATTTTTCAGTATAATCATCTTTTCTAACTACCTTTTCCTTGCTTTCTTTCCTACTTCATTTTTAGTTTTAAGTTAACTTTATTAGATTTTTTTCTCATGTGTCATAGCATCAGCTGGGAAGCGAAACCGCTAATCCGGGACAACTGCTTGTAAAGCAGCTGTCGCTGACCTCTCGACCACCAATACCATTTTAGTAGATGCTCTGTTCAAACTCACTGTATTTTAAAAATATACTTTCTTTTTGTAAGTCATTAATATCATCCTAACCTACTCTATTGTTCGGAGAATAGAAACACAACTTTCTTAAATTAGTCAATCCAGTAATCGTCAGCTCTTTAGTCCACCCCTTTTCTGTCATGTTGAACGACACAAGTGATACAAATACGTCATCAGGCAAATTATCCGTAAGTACCGTTTAATTTTACAAAAAAAATATTATGATTAGCTGCTTGTGAAATAGCTTCTAAATTGTAAAACTCAGGAATTTTATTTGAATTGGTTAGAATATTATTTCATTTAATTTTTTTAAGTTAGAAATCACTCCAAAAACGTTTACTCGTTTCAGCTGTTACGACAATTAATTTATGTTTTACCTAGAAATAATTAAGAACTGCAAAAATAACCATAATTTTAAGAAATGTAAAATTTTAGTATCTAATCAACTTTTTTATTTTTGTCTATAAATAACTTTTTATTTTATGATGCTATTTTAATATTGGGCCCCATTAATACGACCTATTCCTGGTTGGACTTTAATACCATATTATCTGGATAATCATGCGACATGTTTTTGAGACGGAATTTAATACATATATATATATAGCATATAAATTCCCCGTGTTCGTAATTTCTTTCTTCAAAATGAAGTAAATTTAAAGTAAAGGTGGAGATCTCATTATTTGTCTTGGCAAAAAAAAAAGTTAATTTCCCTCGAGGTTTATTTTCAACCTGACACTGAGTTAATTGTAGATCAAAACGTGTGAATCATTCAGGTTATAAATGCATTCTCTTTCACCTTCAGACAGTTTGACCAAAAGACTATTCTCAAACTGCTTGAACATGTCACTTCACAACTTCAGGTCGGGTTACAGAATACAAATGATACTTTTAAAAAGTTTTCTATTAAGCGTAAATTGTATTTTTTGGAAAAAAAAATTATATCCCTGATGTCAGTAGTTCAGTTTATTTTTAATATCTGACTATAAAAGAATATGACCAATTTAACAAATTTTTCAAAGAGAAAATGTACATCTAGTACTTGAGTTCTCTCTATTGCCCATAGTTCTTTATTTATTAGTAAGAACGCTTCTACATAATTACCCTGTATACGACTTATTTTGGTGTTATAATATCATATTTCAGTATTTATCATGTGACATTTGGGCAAAGCTTATGTTTAAAAAACCTATCGTATATTATAATAAACTATGATTATTTTCGGTTAATCTATGGGGTTGATAATATATTACAGTAAGTATGGCAAATTACATTTAAGGAGTATCTTAATATTTACAGAGTCAAGTATGGAAGATACTATATACTAGTTGTAAATAATTTTAAAGTGAATGTAAATTATTTAGTTTATTAAAGTATTTTGTTAACGATAAATTTTAAGTTGTGTATAATATGTTAAATATTTATTTAAATAAATAATTAAGATGTTAAATTTTTCTTAAATTTTGAGTTATTAATGCAATAAAATGTTAATGTTGTTTTAAAAATTAAGAAAGTTTTGAGAGTCTCTTTTCTTGTTTTTTTTTTTTTTCATATGTCATAGCATCGGCCGGGAGGCGAACCCACAACCGTCTGCAACCAACTACTTGCTTGCAAGGCAGCTGCGATGACCTCTCGGCTAACAATGCTTGACCTCTTTTTTTGTTTTCCAAGTCATTACTCATCATCTTAACCACACATATTGTAATAATTAAATATTTTTGTATTATTGTACATAATTAAACAAGATAATAAATAAGAAAAATATTGTGATTGTTAAAGATATTTGATGTTGAATCCAAAATATTAAGTAATGTAAATTTTTCTCCATCTTACTCAGTGATCATAATAAAGAATGATAACTAGTATGTATGCCATATAAAAATAAAATAATAAGATTATACATGGTGATTAAAAATTATTTTAAATTTGTTTATGATAATTAATAGTGATTAGTATTAGTTAATAATTTTAATTTAGTTTTTTAGTCAAACTTATAAGAAAAGTAGTTAATGATTTTGAAAAGGAAAGAATTGATTAGTACATTTGTTTCTTAATTATCTTTAAGTGTAGCTAGGTGTAATATATAGGGTATATGAGCACAGACTTTCACAAGACCCACCACTCTCCACTACATCTAATAACACTGATACACTTAAACACATATATGCCAAAAAGATAAATAATCACCAATATACGTATTTCATGCTAAACCAGCAATCATCAGTTGGTCCAGCTTATTATCTTCCATACATATATACTATAAGTGCTCAGATATATATTAAGATAGACAATCTTCATACTTTGATGGACAGGCTTCAATCTACTCCACACTCCAACTCTTTAACCGTCTATCCAATTGAAAATCTGATGATGGAATGCTCAATATTGTTACATAAATTTATTTATTTTAAGAGCCAATAATTACCTGAGATGTTGATTAAGTTTAGAAATATTAATAATGAAATGGAATACAATAATATTAATAATTAGATGAATATGATATTGTGTTATAATTAAATTTAACTTAGGAAATTTAACAATAACAATGAGCAAATTATAGTCAATATTCAAAATTTCCTAAGTTGTTTTTTTTTTTTTGACACATGGAAAAAAAAAAAAACTTAGGAAATTTTAATATTAACTATAATTTGTTCATTGTTATTTTAGTGAAGTAGAGTTTGGTGGTATTCCTATGCCATTGAGGATATCCTTTTTGGTATATATTTAATGTTAAAGGAGGATACCTTATTGGATGATTAAATTGCAAGTCTTATAATTAGCAATATTTTATTACTGAATAATTTATTAAGATTGATATAATACATTAAACATGAAATGAGTAATATTTGTATTATAGAAATTTTATGTATAAGAAAGAAATTTAACTTGGCTAAACTAGAAGTTAGTTATTGTTATTTACATCTAATATACCATAGTAGTGGGTGGTTGTCTAGTTAGAGTATATATATATAAATTGTTATTTTGGGGAATAAACCATGTATTATTTTGCATTATAATCCGATATTTCGATGGACTAGCAATCGCCATTATCAAGGTTAACTTTTGAAAGAAAAACCGTTAGATCTCAAACAATAATGTGACTCAGTGCAAGATGAGAAATGAGATTCAACTTGAAGTAGTTCAGCATTCACTGTATGAGGCTTATCAAAATGTTTATTTCCCTCAGTTTTTTCACCTATTAATTTTAAGTTAATATTAGATAAAATGAGAGGTTTCCACATAGCTGGAATACATTGTGCTTTGTCAGCCCTATTTAAACCAGTAGATCTCTTTAATATTTCAATTGACTCTCTCATGGTTCTTAAATCATGTCTTTCCAAATTAGCAAGTATTTTTGTATTGTCAAAATCAGGTTTGTGACCAATTTCTAAAAAATGGAAAGTAAAAACTGATGTGCTAATTTTTTGATTAAAAGCATTTCTATATTCCTTAATTCTGACATTTATTCATCTATTAGACTGACCCTGCATTGGGAAGTTTGTGTTTTAATAGATGAAATAGATAAAGATAAATCTGTCAAAGGCAAAGAGTGACTGTCTTTCAATGAATTTGAAAATTTATTTGTCAAATTAAGATCCCAAGATGTTGATGCAACTTTTAAAAATATTGTTTCTAAAAGAGATAACCTAGAAACTCATGAAAGTATGTCTGAAGTTTCTTGTTAAGGAACAATGCATTCAGTTCATATAGAAGAACAAGTCACTTTCTCAGAATGGATAAATTCAAAATGTAAAAAACAATGGTGATTTGAAGCACTTACTGCCCACAGACCTTATGATAAAGTTAAAGATGGTATTTTATTATGCAAAACTATTAACTTATCCTGATATTTTCAATGAACATGCCATTAATATAAAAAAAACTTAAATGTTTATACAAAACTCAACAATCTCACTCTTGCTCTTTTTTCCACACAATCTATTAGAATTGTCAATATTGATGCTGATGATCTGTCCAAAGGTAAACCACATCTTGTTCTTGGATTTTTATGGCAAATAATTCAAATCAGCCTCTTTAACCAGATTATATTAGAACAATGCCCAGGACTGATATTGCTTCTTGAAGTTAGTGAGAAGTTAGAAAATCTAATTGAATTGTCACCAGAGGCTATTTTGATCCATTGGCTCAATTATCACTTAAGAGGAGTTAGAATTAATTGGTAATTATTAATTTTACCATGGATATTAAAGATTCGGAAGTTTACAAATATTTCATAAAAAAAAATGTCACCAATGAACTCTGAGGTGAATATAACATCTCTTGATGAAAGAGATTTACATAAATGAACAGAAATGATGCTTCGACAGGTAGGTAAATTGAAATGCCGAAGTTTTTTAATGCCAAATGATGTTGTCCATAAATATATAAACAATTTAGTTTTTGTGATGAATCATTTCAATTCTGATCCTGGCCTTAAAAAGCCTGACCAGTTGCCTGATGACCTGAAGACTGTCAAAACAAAAGAAGAGAAAATATACAGAAGTTGGATAAACAGCATGGGAGTTCACCCATATATCAACTGGTTGTTCAGTGATTTATGCAACAGATTGATTATGCGTGGATTTACTGAGATTGTGGAGAACTGTAATTACATCATTGAATTGAGTACACAACTAATATTCTCATTGGTTGGCATTGCTGGCCAGGAAATCCTAATTTAACATTAGCTCTAGTATGACAATTGATGCAGGCATACATGTTGCCTATCCTGACTCAATTGACTAACACAGGCTACCCCATTCTAGAAAAAGAAATCATTGCTTGGGTCAATAAAAAAATTATCCGGTGCTGGAAAATTTTCCAAAATCATCAATTTTCCGAATTCTTCCATTGCTAATGTAAAAGTAGTAATTATTCTCATCAATGCAATCAAAACAGGTTCTGTATCACATGACTAAATGAAAAAGATAGTTCAGACAAGGATAACATGGCAAATGCTAAATATGCTATATTCATGGCCTGGAAAATTGGAATCTGTATTTATGCTTTACCAGAAGATATAGTTGAAGTAAAGCCTAAAATGGTGATGACAGTATTTGCCCACTTGATGATGAGGGACTATATTCCTGATGTTGGCCCACTATAGTGAGTGAGGCTTAACATCTTAGACTCTGTAAAAAAAAAATTGGAGGGGAGGGGTGTTTAAAAAAAAGTATAAAATGAAAGTTGTCAAAAGCTTAAGACTAGGGACCATCTTTAAAATACATAGAAGACAAGCAGAAATATCGTTTATTAAACGGTCTTTTAGCTATTCAAATTTGTTACATATATTTTATAGATTTTTTTTGTATTTGCTGCAATGGTGATTCAATGTTTAATATTAAAAAGTTTTTGTTACTTTATTGTTTTCTTTTTCTTTTAAAAAAGTTTGGTAAAGGTTTACTTTAGCGATCTAGTTTTTAAAATTAGAACTAAAATCTTACGTATCTGCTCTTATATTACAATTACAGTAAATATTTATTAATTAAAACGTAAAAGATAATAAAAAAAAAAATTTACCTTTTTAAGCATAATTATGCCCTATGCATAGCAGGAAGTTGGAGAAAAGGGCGGCAGTGCTATATCTACTGCGGAAGGCAAATTCTTGGAGGTACGATGAAAATAAAGCCTGCTGGTACCAGATTGGAATTTCAGCTTACGCTTGGCCCTCATCCACATATTCTCAATATTCTGGGTATGTATGTCTTGGTCTTCGGGATTCACGAAGTTGTCCTGGTGAATGACAACCGAATGCATATATACCCCATTGCTAAGTCTGCTGATATTATTGTACGCAGCCCAGCCATCTGAAATTATGCGAGTCCCTGGTAAATGTACTGCTGGATTATGGCCTCCAATGAGCCAACCATTCTATCCGCAACTTAAATCAAGAAGCATGTAGTCCCCCTGTAATATTTTCTGTGGAAATAATATGTTTCGTTGATTTCGATGACTAATGGCTCCCCATTGTCATCTATTCCGCCAAGAACCATCGAGATAGTTTAAATTCTTAAGTTATAAATGCCAATAGTTTAAATTCTTAAGTTTCAAATAATTTAAACTAATTGTTTTAATTAAACTAGTGCAATTATTTCAACTTCTTTAAAATGGTAAATATTTTTTTTATCTTTTACATTTTAATAAATTTTAATGTAATTGTAATATAGTAGTATATACGTAAGATTTTTGAATAATAATTTACTTATAATTTTGAAAACTAGAGGGCGAACATGATTTTTATGCTGTGGTCGCTAAAGTAAACCTTTACCAAAAGTTTTGTGTTTTTGTTTTCTTTTTTTTTCTTAATAATATATATTTAATTTTAAAATACAGATTGCCTTATAATATTGTTTTGAAAGTTTTGAGCTGATCTGATTTGGAACTAATAGAATGTTGACTTGCCTTAAAGATTACGTTGAGAAGTCAATAAAGCAATCACGGAGAAGTTATCATTCTGTTTTCTTATTGATTCATATTTTAAAATGAAAAATATCTAATTTTTATGTCTTTTTATAGAATTGATAATAAAAATATTATTGATAGATTAAAAAAAATTCAATTCAATTTTTTTTAATGTTGGTATTCAGTCATTAAGTCAATTATAAAATGCACAGTGAATTAGTACATAGGATTAGCATTAAAATAATAATGATGATGGTGGTAATAACAATAATAGAAATAAAGTAAAAAAAAAAAAGTTAAAAGGTGGCCAATCAAATAGGACTAAATATAATATTTTTATAGTGATAGTTCTAAAAAATTGGTTGAAATCTAGATCAAAAATATCTCTGTTTAGTCTTTATTGGCTTGGTAATATAGCCTATGAACTTGTCTGAAATATTGAAGTAAGGTTAAAACTATTATTTAGAGCAGTGTTTCCCAACCTTTTTTGGCTCGTGTACCACTTGGTAGTACGTCACACTAAATTGTATCACTTCGTAAAAATGATTGTATTTCATGAAATTTGTTATTGCGAGTGTGTTATTTTATTTGCATTATAAATATTATAGGGTGACCATGTATGTATTCACATCTCATAATGAGACAAATTACATTGAAACATGCCTAAATGTCATGCAAGATTATAAACTCACTGAAATTATAAATGCACTGTAACATATTTATATGTATGTGTTTGTTCAAAGTTTCATATTTTTTCCAAAATAATTTATTAATGATTACATTATTATTACATTAAAGGTTATTTGGTACATATTTTGTTCAAAGTGTTTTCTCATTCCTTCATTTGGTTTTCCCAAATTTGAGTCTGTTTTCTCTTTTTCGGAGCATCTTGCTATTGGTTGGGTCATGGAGAGGATAAATTCAGCATGTCCCAAGTCATGGTAAAAATAACCGCAGGGGTTATCAGGCTATCTCTTGTTCTTGTTTTATTTATATTGTTCAGCATGAAGTTAATAGGATTAAAATTTTGATGATTAAATACTAGTTTACATCTAGTAATCCACAATAGATGATCAAGAATTAATGAGAGTCTAATTTCTGGGTATGATCCTTTTCTGATACATTCTTTCAAATTAAATAATTTAGATTGATTTGCCTTGATCCGACTCATTCTTTATCTACTATTTTGTCATGATTTCATTTATTAACTAATAAATGGTTTTAATAAAAACACAAAATTATAAAAAACCAATTAGTATATTTTCTTATCATAATCAAATATGTGTATAAAATAAATTTAATGAGATCTTTGTGCTTGTTTCGAACAACATAATTTTTTGAAATTTGGTTTAAAAGATGTGAGGTATACCCTTAAGTCTACAGCTGCATTCAATCTGTTTCGATACTTATTTTTTTAAAAAATATATGAAGAAAAAGCTCTTCCTATTAATTCCGTACTAGTAAACGGTAATAATAATTTAAAAGCTTTTTCAGAAAGTTGTTCATATTCTTTAATGTTTAACCAAAAATTAATTAGACTGTGTCGTTTGAATTCTACTTGTAAAGTTCTGTCACATGATAATTCTATTAAATTTTCTTTATCCTTTATTGATAATGATGTAGCTTTTTCTAAATTTTCTGCATAAAAGGGGTTTGAATTCCAATTATCATTTGTGTTTTCGGGTTTTGGAAAATATTTCATGAAAGACGTTTTTAATCCTGTTAAATGTGCTATTATATTTTCTCATATATATTGAGACAGACTAACCTTATTTTCAAACAAAAAAATATGTAGAGTTTCGAATACTTCCAGTTGATTGTTTTCGATGCTTATATATACTACTGTTTCCAAAAATCTAATTTCTTAATCATACTTTCAATTTTATCATTAACATTAAAGATCGTTATCGACTGTACATATAAACAACTTTACTGTATAATATTATTAATTAAAATAATTTTTATGAATTATAGGGAAAAATGTTTCTATATTTTTATGATTTAATTTTTTTTTATGTCCGCCATTATTGATTATTTTTCGTGTACCACCAACCAGCAACTCGCGTACCACCAGTGGTACGCGTACCACAGGTTGGGAAACACTGATTTAGAGAATTGAACACTATCCTGAACCAAAGCAATAAAGAGTTTATGATAGTCCAGGAAATGTGAAATCATTTAAAGAAAATTGTCAGTGCCGTTATGTTTTCACAATATTACACTAAAATACAAAACGCATTTTCATGCAAGCAGTTGAATAGAAAATGTAAATTGATATCAGAATAGTTTACTAATCCTGTTTAGTTTTGCTATGTTTGAGGGTCTCTGATAGTGAAACACCTCTTCTTTTTAACACAATACACTAGAGTAATTTTACCATAATGTTTATTCACAGTTTTCACACTGATTTTTTTGACAGATGTCACATAGACAAATTAAAGCTAACATTACTGCATAACAAATACTATAAATTTGGATACTCTATTTAGGTGAGAATGTTTTGCGACAAAGTTCTTCTGACATTTATACAGAGTAAAATACTTAAGCTTTGTTTGGAACTCATTTCCAAATATACCTTGTGGCTTTTATGACTTCAGTGCCATTATAACTCTAATACTCTAACCATCCCAGTTAATTTTTTGCATAATAGCACTCTATTAGTTTTCTAGAGTGAATTAAAAATTAATTAAGACTGAAACAATTAGTGTACATTGAGATAAGTAGACTCTAATGTATGTATGTGCAATTGCAGACCTTTCACTCCTTCTCCACTCTAGAAAATTGACAGGTATCAATTTACAAAATCTTTGCATATATAATGAGATATTATTTTATATAGCGCTATGTTTTTTATGTAATAGTAATATTAGCGGTTAAGCCAATGCGCATGCGCTTTAAAGATAAATTATAAAACAATACTCAATTTTTCCAGACACGAGATATAGTATTTTAGAAAGAACAGAATGAATCCACCCATTCTTTCAACCCAAACGTTTATGTATGGGCAAATCTTAAGTGTGTGGAAATAAGAGCGTGAAGGTGTTAAACGATCACTTTAAATTACATTTGTTATATTTGAACGAATGACTCTTGCGAAATCTTTACAATTTATGAACCGTCATTCTTTAGTTTAAATTAAACATATATAATGAGATATTATTTTATATAGTCCTATGTTTTTATGTAATAGTAATATTGGTGATTAAGCCAATGCACATGCGCTTTAAAGATAAATTATAAATGAATATTCAATTTTTCCAGACACGAGATATAGTATTTTAGAAAGAATGGAATGAATTCACCCATTTCTTTCAACCCAAACATTTATGTGTGGGAAAATCTTAAGTGTATGGAAATAAGAGTGTGAAGGTATTACACGATCACTTTAAATTACATTTGTTATGTTTGAACGAATGACTTGCAAAATCTTTGCATTTAATTGGGGAGTTGGTGAACACAGAAAGTTCTTGGAGTAATTGTATTAGTATCTTCTATGAGGGTGGATGGATTTGGTTATTAAGTATGAGCAGTTTCATTTTAATTTTGTGTGATTGATTCTAAGTTTGAATTACTATCGGGATCATACCATAGTGTATCTGTTTTGATTCATTTGATTCTCAAATGTTTTATTTTGGTACGTCTCAAACAAAATATTATCATAACAATGGTAAAGGTGATTTTATGTCTTTTTAATTTCTTTCCATCTTGTAATTTTACTAATATTATTTGCTTTGACATCACTTTTATTATTATTCCAGATATTCACTTTGGTTTAAAAAAAAACGCATATCCGCATGTTTTCACCTGGTAGGAATTTTATAAGTTTGATTTCTAATTTTCTTACTAAGGGTAGCAGTTTAGATAAGTATAAAAGGAATGACTCATCAGTAATTCTTCCAGTGTTTTATTCATTGTAGTGGTAGGTGTCAAGTGCTGATAATACATTGCTTCTACTAAAACTTCTATAATACTTTTAAAAATTTTCAATACATGTTTTAAATGTTATATGGCCTTCTCAGTAATCTCATTACTCTCCACATGATAGAAGGGAGTAAGGACACATTTGATTCATTTAATGTATAGAAAATCTCTAAATCTTTGGGATGCGAAGCCAGTATTGTTGTCCATTACTACTAACTCAGAGAATCTCTGCTTAGAAATATTTCATTCAATGCTGTTATGGTACAGTCAGTATTAGTACTTTTCATAATTTACATTTAGTTCAGCACAAGTTGATATCTACTAAGACTAATATAATATAGCCATTCAAAGTGCCAGCATGAGCAAGATGGATAAGAGTCCGAGAAACTGTAGGCTTTTCCCATGATTCAAATTGATTGGTTGGCAACTTAGCAATTTGTTGGCAATTATGACACATTTTTATTATGTTTTCTGTGTCACAAGTTAAGTTTGGCTACCATACATATTATTGAGTTAGGGCTTTCATCCTGAATATCCTGAGGTGACTTTGATGTTACAAGTTCAATATATGTATTCTGCCTTAAGGTGCGATGAGCATGTGATCAGTGGGCAACACACAACAAAGTCCATTATGCAAATTCCAGATTAACTTCTTAATTTCTGGAGGGTAATTAAACAATTTATAAGTTCTATATATCCCTTATCACACTGGGTTTACTCAGCTGTAACAGCATTGTTTATACTAGAATTCATCGAGACAATAATTTAATTCCCTAATTACAATTTGCTTGTCTGTTTTGTCAGGTAATCAGGATAAAATATCAGCATAACCAATTTTTTTTTCTGGATTGTAGACTAATCTGTAATCATAACTGGAGAGAACATTAATCCTACATAACATTCATTGACTTACATGTTCTGGAATTTTTTTCTCTGTGCCTAAAATACTTGTTATGGTGTAATGGTCTGTACAGGCTTGGAATTTCCACCCATAAATGTATTGGTGAAATTTTTTAATTGCAAAGATAATGGTCAAAGCTTCCTAGTTGATCTGGCTACAATTTTTCTCCGTGGAGATCAAGATTCTGGAGGCATAAGAAATTGGATATTCTCCATAGCAGAGGTGAGATATAATGGCCCCAACGCCATATTCAGATGCATCTAGTGTTATAATTATTTCAAGATCATTAGGTAGTGTACCAGTAAATTTTCAGAGATCAATAGGTCCTTAGAATTTTTATCATGTTCATTAGTCCAAGTCCAACATTGTTTCTTTTTGAGGGTTCAAGGGTGATAAACAATATGATTTCTTTTTAATAAAGCTCTTGTAAAAGTTTAAAAGTCCAAAGAACACCTGAAATTCTTTTACGTCTTTAGGCTTCTTGGAATTTTTATTGCTTTTACTTTGTCTGGGTCTGAATAGCATTCATTAGCATTTATGATGTGTCCCAAAAATGTTATTTCTTTCACAGACCACATGCATTTTTAGCATTTACTTTGGCCTTCACACTTTCCAACTTTGAGCAAACAATGTTCATCAGCTTTTCTAATTCAGATTCAGTTATGGCAGTGATCAAGATATCATCTAAATAAGAGACTACACTGGTTACACTTCTAAAGAACATATCCATCTTTGCCTTGAACATGTTCAGCACAATGGAGATATTGTAGAGTAATTTATTACGCTTGCATAGTATCTTATGAGTGGTCAAAATTAAGAGTTCTGTTTTTTTTGGTTACTGGTATCTGGTGAAAATCATCTCCCAAATCTATTTTTGTGAAGTAGTTAATCTTTTGTAGTAATGCCAGTATTTCACATATACTACAGTCTGGATATGAACTTTGTTTAAGTGCTTATTACTCTATACTCTCCACATAATCATAATTTTCCATAAGGTTTAGCAATTATGACTACAGGTGTGGCCCAAATGGAATCTTCAGTGAGTGTTAATACATTTTTAGAGACCAACTCACTCAGTGCTTTTTTCTACTTCCTCTCTCAAAGCAAACAGTATTTTATGAAGCTTACATATAATCGATTGTGTGTCTTTCATTCATTCAACATTAACTGGTCTGGTTCTTAATTCAGCAGATTCAGATTTAAATAATCCTGGGTATTTTTTCTTTATAAGAATTTCTACATGAACTGTTTTTAAGACATTTATATAAATACAAAGAGGTTCAAACCAGTTTCTTCCTATCAGCAGACTAATATCCTTATTTCCTACATACAGTGTAAAAAACCATCACCTTGAATTTAGCTTTACAGGGACCATGACCTTACCTCAAATGTTAATTTTATTTCCATTAATGTCTGTGGCCATTACATTAGAATTTGTTATATTAAGAGTCTTTTTTAAGAATTCCACTTATCTTTATCCATTTTTTGTATGCAATCAATGACAATCCCACTCCACTATCAACTTCCATAGTGATTCGTTTACCACAGATTTACACAGCAAGTAATATGTAATATATTTTACTGTCTTTTAGGATTTTTATGTTTGTCTTCCTATACTCCATCTCTCCCCAATATCTGTAGTCTGGTTTTTGCTATTTGGCAGCACATGATCCCTAGAATAGCAAACAACTGCTAAATGTATTTTTAAGTCACAATTTCTACATTTCTTATCCTTATGTTTACAATTAACTTTTGAATGTACTGGTTTTCCACAGCAATAGCTTGTCTGCCCTTTTCCTCTCTGTTGGGAGCCAATAAATTTCTCATTAATTTTTCTTTAGTCAAAGATATTTTTTCTAATTGTTGAGGCAATCTGTATTCAGAAGCATTATTCAGCATAGTCTCCTGGGTGACACACTTATCCATTGTGAGTTTATAATTTAAATTTGGATCACTCAAGCGTGCTCTTCTGAGACTGTCATTTAGCATTCCATACAAAAATTGTTCTAGTAAGGAATCACTGAATACCAGTCCAAACTCATAATCTTTCAATAACTTTCTTAAAACAAGAACATAGTCCATGTATTTTTCATGTGATAGTTGCTTCTGGTTTCTAAGTCTCAACTATGCCACCCATTTATTTATTCTCAATGCAAAATAGTCATTTATAACTTCTATGACTTCCTTATATGAATGTTCCTCCAGATGTTTTGGGTCTATTAGTTTGATTGAAAGTTGAATGATGTTTGGTCCTGCAAAGTAAAGAGGTGTAGACATTTTAAGATGTTCATCCTTTTCTTTGTTTAGCACTGTACATGTTCTACATAGTTCCTCCATGAAATCACATTATTAATATTGAATTCTCAAATCACTGAATTTAGAGCCGCCATTAAATACATTATCATTTTTTAATATTCTCCATTATTATTTTTTTAACTGCTCTGCTACTATTAACTTGAACCACTTTGCTGTGTCTGAGAGTCTCTGAATAATAGTCAGATAGTGAAACACTTTTCTTTTTTTACCTTAACACAATACACTAGAGTAATTTTACAATAATGTTTACTCACAATTTTCACACTGATGTTTGTGATAGATAACACTCAGACAAATTAAAGCTAACATTACTGCATAACAAATACTATAAATTTGAATACTCTATTTAGTTAAAGAGCTTTGTTTGGAATTCATCTCCATGCAGACCTTGTGGCTTTTATAAATTCAGTACCATTATAACACCCATACTCCAACATCTCCCAATTAATTACTGCCCAGTTTATCTTTCGCAAAGTACTTGATAGGTTTTTTAATATCTTAATTTACATAGACATAGGCAGTGCTATATTTATTAGTTTTCTAAACTGAATTAAGAAGTAACCAAGACTAAAACAGTTAGTGTGTGTTGAGGTAAGTGGATTTGATTTATCTAATGTATGTATGTGCAATCGCAGACATTTCAAGTTTTCTTTGTGAAAAATCAGAAAACATAAGATTCAAAAATTGAATATTAAATGTAAGAAACAAGTTCTGTTGTTCAAAAATGTCAAAAAAGTTTTTAAGATTTAACTATTATTTTTTGGAATTCCTATACAAGATATATAATCTCCTATACATGAGGGGTTAGAGAAATTTAAAGACAATGTGGACATGTTTGGCATGAACAAGGTATTTGGAGATTTCATCATCAGATTTTTAATAATAAGGATAGTTGAAGAGTTGGAGGTGGAGTAGATTAAAGCATGTCCATTAAAGTTTGAAAATTTGCTTCTTAATATAAAAAAAAACTGAGGACTGATTATATATGTGTGGGGGGGGGTGATGATCTAAACCAATTGGTGAATGCTGGTTTAGCATGAAATACATATATTAGAGATCATTTATCTTTTTCAGATGTGTGTTGTCATGTGTATTAATTATATGAGTTAGAGTGGATAGCTGAAGGAAACTTGAAAGTATGTGTTCAAATCCCCTATAATAATAAATATGTAAGGTGCAATTTTATATATATATTAGATAAAACTAACAACTGATAAAGTTATAAAGATAAAAACAATTCAGCTTTTATAATTACATCTGCCATCAAAAGGAAAGTCAGATAATTTCTGAAAGAATGCAGAAGCCACATCTTTCCAAGTTAGATTTTTTGCTTTAAAGTTACCTTTCAGGGAATTAGTGGAAATTTGGAATTAGAATTAATAAAAATCGAATCTTATCGATTCTTAAGTCTTTAAGTGATTATAAGGCTAGAAGTATTTTAGAAAATTATGGAGATGATTAAAATACTTTGCATATTTTCACCAATATTACTATTAGAATATCAAATTATTTTTTTAATTATAGTAAATATTGATTATTTTAAATTTTATTTTTTTTAAATTCATATTTTCTTTAACTTTATAATTTTTCTGAAAATCCTGAGAAAATTTTTTTATTTTTGACTAGTGAAATGTTTATATCATTGATAACACGAGATTGCATTAAAATTATTTGCTATTCTTTTCCAGTTTGTAATTTCATTTATTTACTATTCTAATATTTACAGCTATATTATAAATTTTATTTTTCAATTCTAATATTAGAACCTACTCACAAAACGATAAAGCTTTTATTTTATTGTTGTTCCCCTCTTGGTTTTGGGGTTTTCCTCTTTTCTTCCAATGTGTAAGCTTGTGGTTAAGACCTGTAGAGGTCCCTATCTTCGCATTTTCAACTGCACATGCTTTAGGTTTATTGCCTTAGTAAATATTATCCATATATCTGTGTATCATACACTTAATCCAACAATCAAATTTTATCAATCATATTGATAGCATTAAAATTGAACTTCATTTTATTGATTTAGATTCTTGAAAAGATAAACTCAGTTTGAAGTAATTTATTGAAATCAGAAAAAGTGAGAATATATCACCATTATAAGCAATTAAGATGAATTTTATGCATTCTTAAAATAAAACAAGTCTTTTTAAATAGGTGTAGCTGTTTTTTTATTTTTAAGATCATCTAATATCTTATATTTCTCCTTTGTTTTCCTATTAGTATCTTATATCTATCTTATATTTCACCTTTGTTTTCCCATTAGTATCTTATAATATATCTATCTTATATTTCACCTTTGTTTTCCTATTAGTATCTTATAATATATCTATCTTATATTTCTCCTTTGTTTTCCTATTACTATCTTATCATATATCTATCTTATATTTCTCATTTGTTTTCCTATTACTATCTTATAATATATCTATCTTATATTTCTCCTTTGTTTTCCTGTTAGTATCTTATAATATATCTATCTTATATTTCACCTTTGTTTTTCTATTAGTATCTTATAATATATCGACCTTATATTTCTCCTTTGAGTTCCTGTTAGTATCTTATAATATATCTATCTTATATTTCACCTTTGTTTTTCTATTAGTATCTTATAATATATCGACCTTATATTTCTCCTTTGAGTTCCTATTAGTATCTTATAATATATCTATCTTATATTTCTCCTTTGTTTTCCTATTAGTATCTTATAATATATCTATCTTATATTTCTTCTTTGTTTTCCTATTAGTATTTTATATCTATCTTATATTTCTCCTTTGTTTTTCTATTAGTATCTTATAATATATCTATCTTACATTTCTCCTTTGTTTTCTATTAATATCTTATATTTCCCCTTTGTTTTCCTATTAGTATCTTATATTTTTTCTTTGTTTTCCTATTAGTATCTTATAATACATCTATCTTATATTTCTCCATTGTTTTCCTATTAGTATTTTATAATATATCTACCAATATTTTCCGCTTCTAAAAAGCGTTAATCCATGAAAAATAAGTTTTCAGATATGTTGTGATTTTACTAATCTTTTTAATACTTTAAACACTTTCATGCATGTCTTTACAAGTTTTTATGTTCTCCTATATTCTAAAGGCTTCATAACACTTTTTTAAATACAAAACATGTGTATATGTCATCTGCATGTCATCATTTTAATGTCGTGCATTAAAACATATAATTTTATTTTACATTTACAAAAGTTACTTTATCAATTCTATCGTATCATGACTCCATAAATATTTTATTTTTAATTATTATAATTTCATTTCCATCTTAGTAGTCACTAGTATAATTGTAACTTTTGTATGCATGCCTTCATTTTCTTATGTATTTCTTTGCTCAAAGCCAATTAAAATTAAGTAAGAAAGTATCCTCTGAATGAATACCCATGTTCAGTATTTTCTTATCATTGTGTGCTACCATCTTGACAATTTATTCTAGTAGCTTGATATTTAGGGCAATATTCCATTCCATGCTTTGAGATAATTTAATAATGCTACTTATTGGTTTATCAAATCAAATATAGTTTCTTCAAATCTATACGTATTATGCCTAGTATCAAACCTGAAAAGTTCTCATGCTTTGGGTGGTACAATATCTTGCCTGATTTTAGTATATAAAATTAGTTTATATAACACTAATATAGAATAATTTAGGTTAACATACTACGAATTATTCTATATAAATCTATATATATATATACTTCTTCCTTCTTCTTCTTCTGTAATTTTGCTTATTCATATATAACAATATATCTTATTAAATAATCATAGTTTTTTTTTACACCTTTAAGCAAATAATTTTTATTAATATAATAACAGTTTCGACTGTTCATTGCAGTCTTCTTCAGATCTCAATCTATTGCTCTACCTTTTCATCATTTTGTTTTATATCTAAAAAAAAAAAAATAGTGGAAAGATAGAGCAATAGATTGAGATCTGAAGAAGACTGTGAGGAACAGTCGAAACTGTTATTATTAAAGGTGTAAGAAGATTGTGATTATTTAATAAGATATATTGTTATACTGTAAATTATATATAAATAAATCTGAAAAGTTGTTAACTTCAGTCATTGTGCAACTGAAGATGTCTAAAGTTGACAAATTTTCTGTAGTATACATGCATACATAACATCCTTTTTTAGCTGCCTTGAGTATGGCTACTAATTTATGCAAATAGTATAAATTAAATTGATTGGTTCCTATATTTATATGGATTCATGGCTGCAGTTTTAGTTACTATTAATAAGATATTTCAGAAAACTTTTTTATTAATCTAAAGAATAATTAATTTTATATTTTAAGTATATATATATACGTGTGTGAAAGAATGCAATTTAGATCAGTGGTGAGCATATTGGTCTCAACAGCTAAAGTTCTTCTATTAATATTGAGAAAAACCTTTTAAACTAGCCTGATTGTTTATTTAAATGGGACTGTTGTGTTTAGTCTCTAACTTTGGCATTTGAGTGTCCCGTGATCTCTCAAACAAATGACTTTTTTTATGATTTAGTGCAAGAATTGACAGACTTTCTTTTTGAAGAGTCAATAAACCAGTTTAAGAATCTTCACAGGTAATTTAGTCACTAAATGCACCGTGAGCAAATTACCTGAACAGGTAAGGTTTGTAAAATTGTACGAAAAGTTTTAATTTTTTTGAACACTTTTATAAAATTGTAAGATAATAAAAACTTTAGCTTAATTTTAATATTTTCTGCTGTTTGCACTTGCTATTTTATTTTTCTAAAAGACAATTTTCTTTCTATTATCTCTTTTATAAAATATTTCATTCATTCTTTTTTTTTTTTAATTAAAAAAAAATACAATTTATCTTCTGAGAAAAAATAAGGTGATTTTCATGTTTTTTTTTTCTATACAAAAATTAAACATTTGTCAAGCGTTGGTGGTCGAGTGGTCAGCACAGCTGCCTTACAAGCAGTTGTCCCGAGTTTGTGGGTTCGTGGATTCGCTTCCCAGCTGATGCTTTGACACATGAAAAAAAAATTCAACATTTACTCCTTTTGCACTGATATTTTTAAATGTAACTCTCTGGTTGCCAATATTACATAATTGAAAAATAACGTTTTGGTTTATTTGTTGATTATAACAAGATCGAAAAGTAATGTTTTCATTTCATTTGTTAATTATAACATTTCCATTCTGAACCTCATGGCAAGTTATGGGCCAGAGGTGGTTTGTGAGTCATAAATTTCTGATTTGTAATTTAATGAATTATTAATAAACACTTAAATAGTATTATAAATTAATAATTTAGCTTCAAAAATTATTTTTTAAATAAATGTATTATTTTTCTTTTTTTTTCTTTTCAGATGTCATAGCATCGGCCGGGACGCGAACCCACACCCGTCTGCAACCAACTACTTGCTTGCAAGGCAAGTGCAATGACCTCTCGGTTATGTTAAATACTGAGAAAGAATAAATTATGTTAAAAATGTAAACTGAAATTTGCAAAAACATTTTTAATCTTTATTCACATGAAATTTCCTCCAAGAAAAATTATTCAAATAAATGAAAATAATTTCTAATAATAAATGATAACAAATTAATAACACTGAATTATATTTGATTTTTTTTTATGTTATTACTCACAATAACATTAGCAAACTTTAACTTTCTTTAACCACTAAATAATTGAATGATAAGTGAATAACAAAATATTTGATTTGTTGAAATATTTTTTAAAAAAATCATTGTCACAATTCTTAATATTATTGGACACAATCAAATGAATGATAATTTCTGATCACATTAGTTTTCAGATTCCACTCTGGTAAAATTATTGTGCATTCTATTTTTGGTAGGGTAGTCCAACAGTTATAATAGATGTTGTATGTTCTTCACGAAAGTTTAATTGTCCTATTTACATTTGTAAACAAAAAAAACTTTATGTTCAAAAATTAAGTTATTTTAAAAAAGTAAAAAGACTTAACAGCCATTCAATTTCTGAAAGCACATATAAGACTGTTAACATAAAAATTTTCATTGACAAAAATATAAAAATCTTCGTTAACAATAATATTTTCCTCCAACTATAAAAAGTTTCATTTTACTACAAATTTGCATTTTTCATGATGGCAGAAAGTACTGTAATCACCACTGGATTTCAAATAACAAACCCAAAACTCTTTCTATGCATCGATATAGTTTTATTAAAATGTATTTTAACATATTTTAAGAATAAACATGCAATTTTAATTAAACATGTAAATCTATCATAATATGAAAATATAAAGAAACTAAAAATTGAAAATATAATTTGTATATATTATAATGGAATGGATTTTTCCTTGTATGCACAAAGATGGGTGGGCTCCTCCTGATGGATAAAGAAGTACATTTTTGTCACTCATGTTTAATGCATACCCCCACACATTAAATTTGTACCTAGGATAGGGAATATTAAGATCTAGCTAAATAATAATTCTATACTTATTCTCCCTTATCCATATTGCACTTCACTTCCGCTATTCTGGATTTTGAAGCCAGCGAGATTTTGCGTGAGTATCTTGTCCAGGTTATATTTGTATTACCGGAGTATGAGTAGGTGTAAAATGTGTATATGTTTGCCAATGGGAATGGAAATGATTTTGTGTGTAAATAGATATAACGATCATAAATATGTGAATGGATATAACTAATTAAAATTTGACTACAGAAAAACAAGCCAAGAATCACATTTTAATGTTTAAATAAATTTAATAATTTTATTTACAATAATTAATATTTAAACAGAGAAAAATTTAACAACATTATGAAACATTCACTTAGGCGTTTGTGCTTGTTCTTTGTTTATACTTGGTTTCCATTATTATCCTAAATTCTGAGCCCACAAAAAATAGTCATTTGACATTCCAATTAATCTGAATAATCTTCGCCATTTATTTGATTAATTTTTTTTTCTTTATTTAACATCATGACGGTTTAAGATCCCGTTATTTACGATGTGTGTGCAATAAATGAGAGAGATAACTTCATGATATAAATAATTAACGAGATACGAAAAGAAAATATGAAAGAAAAAAAAGAAACAATTAACATAATCATGGTTGCGATTATATCGGAATTTAAATTATGTGAATATTAGATAACGTCTTCCTTTTTACCTTTTTGTATTGATCGAGCTATTGTGCAATCAAGTATTCATCATAGAGTTATTTTATTAAATTTGTATTATGAGTTAACTCTTTTGCCCTATATTAAAGTAAGAAAATAACATTATCATATCTAATATACAAACAAATATCAGATTTTCAATTGGATGGACGGTTGGAGTGTGGAGTAGATTGAAGCCTGTCCATTAAAGTATGAGGTTTGGCTATCTTAATATATATCTGAGCACTTATAGCATATATGTGTGGAGATGGTAATCTGGACTAACTGATGATAACTGGTTTAGCATGAAATACGTATAATGGTGATTGTTTATCTTTTCAACATATATGTGTTCAAGTGTATCAGTGTTATGAGATAGTGTGGTGAGTGGTGGGTCATGTGAAAGTCTGTGCTCATATACCCTATATTTACATATATAGGCACAGGTATATAATAAGTCTGTGTGTTTCAGTTATGACATCAACTTTATAACTTGGCTTTAAGTTTGTATGGAAAATGTCCTAATGGCTTGTCCCAGTATACCATGGTGATTTATTTACATATAGATGAAAATTCGTGTGTTCTCAAACATCTTCCAGGTAGGTCATCTTTAATAGCCTTCAGATTGATGTTTTGAAATGGAAAGTTATAAGGAGAATTCATAACAAATTGGCTTGATGTTTATTAATCCGGGTATGCAGTGATAAACTAATTCCATCCAGTTCTTGACAAGTAATAGCTCCATAGATGATGGCCTTCCTTCTCCAAGGTACTCCTTGCACTTAGCACTGCATGTTTATTTTCATTATTTCTTATATTTGCTTTAGAAGTTTGTTTCGAGTGTAGTATTGCCAATGCTTCTTCTTTTATTGCATGCTTTCAGATTTAGGTTTTGTGGCTCCATTGTGGGGAATTAACTATAATTTTAGAAATTCGAACTTTACTTATATTGACTTTAATTTCAAATTCCTTATTCAGTTATATTTATGTTTACCCTCACTTTATCAAATACTTATAAATGAGTTTTCTTGTTAATCTTAGCACTCCAAATTGATCGACCCTTGTCTTCGAACTTTAACTCCTTTGTGTAAAAAATTAAAGGTTCTTCTGCAAGTAACAACTTTTTTTCTATCTGCTTTGTGAAACAGCTCATTCTATATCTTAAGCACATTCGTGATCATCCTTTTATTATTGACATCAGCTTTACTAAATATTCATGTAATTTATTAATAACCATAATAAAAAAAAATTGAATTTGCTCTACTTTAATGATATTTGTTTTTTTTTATCTCTTGATCACGTTCACTCATCAGATCTAATATGTATTGTTATTTTGGGTTTGCAATCATGACACATTTAATTTTAATTGTTGTAAGTGGTTAGTTGTCATATCTGTTTGAAAGATTTGGTTTAAATCTTTGCTTGTTTATTTAGGTTGGGATTTAAAATTTAGATTGTAGTTATTGGTTTGTCACTTTGTGTTCCTAACATTATCTAATCTATTGATTAAAAAGTAACTCTAACATCATAGGGCTAGAATTAGGATTGAGCCTCATGGTGTGTTCTATGTATTGGAGGGGTATTGGAAGTATCTGTAACAATATATATATATATTAAGTATTGGAAGCAAATTTTATTTACAAAATAGATAAGCATAATTCAGTAATTGTAATTATTCTACGTATTACAAAAAATTAATTTAAAAGTATTTTTTGTAAGAAAATAATTATTGATTTTTTAATTATATATTTTAAATCACATAAAATTGGCTTGCTAAAGTTAATAATAATATAATTTTATTTTTAGGTGGAGAAATCTTTTATTTGTATGGATTTTTATATAATTTGAAACCAACTAAAATATTATGTAAGTATAAAATAGTAAATTTCACGGTAACATATATTAATAGCAAATGTGTAACATATATTAAAACATAATTTATCCTACAACTCTTTGGACTGTTTGATGAATCTCATTTCAAAGATATTACCAAATGATAACTCTTAAAAAATACCTTCTAAAAACAAAAGCACAGGCAATTATAGAAAACATTCTGAGCTCAAAAGTGTTAGAAAATTAAAAACTGAAGTTAAATCTGAAGATTTAAATTTTTCCATAACGTCTGATGCATCTAACAAGAAAAGTAGGATTTTTCCCATTAGCCAATTAATACTTTTTAAAAAAAGTTGGTTTGAAAACAAGCTTTATTGATTGTTATAAAAATTGCAATGAATCTGCTGTTAAATGTTCCCTGCATCAATAAATCTATTAAATCTGTTTAAATTTGTCAAAAGTTACATTTTTAATCACTGATATTGCAAGCACAAATTTTTGTCATAATCATTACTTTTCATAAATTTAGAAAATATAAATCAAAATATTATAAACATTAGTCATCTTGTCCATATTTTGTAAAGACATGCTTTAGAAAATATTTTAAGTATATAATAAATATAAGTATATCTAGAATATGCATAGGTTCATATCTGTCCAATATACATATAAATCACAAAATAGATATAAAAGAAATTAAGCAAGACAAATTTTGGCATGAATGAACAAATGAAGATGTTATGTTCAAGATTGATATGACTTCAAGTTTAATATTAGTTGAGATTGCTCCATAGATATCTTAACTAGTTTTAATGTGAATAACATGTTCAAAAATTAGAAATTTTATGTGATGCTGTTAAAAAGAATAGGTAATGGAAAGAATGTAAAATAAGGTATTATTCATGGATTACTAAAAAAAGTAATACACACAAAGCTAGTAATAAAGTCTTCCATATAAACAAGTCATTACAAATTGTAAAACCACTAAACATCACATGACCACCTCTCTTATACTAGCACATAATTGTTATTAAACAAAGCAAAACTCTGGAGTTTTGCTTTGTTTAATAATAAGTATGTGCTAGTATAAGAGAGGTGATCATGTGATGTTTAGTGTTTTAACACCAATCCTGCCTAATAGGATAGTGGTGGCTATGGTTGTTAAAAAGCCAAAGACACCAAAATGTATAGCTGCTAAACTGAGTTCAGACCCATATGACTATATAAGCTATTGAGCTTAGATTGAAAATATTAATGTGTTTTCAATTTCATTCTCATAGTTTTGTAGTTAAGTAGAGATAAAAGGTGGCTGCTGGAGGGTTGCATTAGATCCTAAGATCTAGGTGCAGTGCTCTCAGATCCAAAGCTCCTCACTGATGAAGGCCACAAGCCAGAAACTAATCTGGGGATATTGGATGGGTAGGCACTAAGTAGGGATTTTATGCACAAGCCTTCTGGCATCCATTGATTACTCTGATTGGCACAGGGTGGCACTACTATATGGAGAGTTTTGTTTTGTTTAATTACAAATTGTAATGAAGAATTAGAATATTTATTAAGGCTGCAATAAAAATGTAGTTTAATATATTATTTGGCAGTACTTAAATAGTGATAAGGTTGGATGTCACTTTGGAACTGATCCAAGAAGATAATTAGCATGAGAAATTAGTCAATAAAGATATAAATCTAGGAAAAGTAATGGTTTAATGTGGCACTTCTACAATCTGCTACATTGTACAATACTGCAGACTATTATTAATTTCACTTCAATAAAGTTTTATTAATTCTTACATAGAGTTAGTTTGAAATACAAAAGAAATCATCCATCATTTAATCAATGTAAATATTAATAATAGTTCAAACGTAATTGAAATTAAATTTGAATTTACTGTAAATTCCCAGAGAGCTGTGTATAAACTGAAATCAAATTAATGTATATAATTCACACTCTTCACAGTAATGTCAATAAATTGAATTCTTAAATACAATCTGAACTAAAGTATACGGAGGTCCGTTTTTGTACTTTTTCATTTAATTACTTTATGCATATCTCATTGAGGGTTTACAGTATCTTCCCTACAGTGCATTTATCAGTCATACAGTTGTAAAATAACTATATATATATAATCAATAAAGCAAGTCATATATAATGTGACATTGCTTTTAAAAAACTTGTATTTACAAATATGTAATATAAGGAGGATACCAATAGCTCAAACATGCTCTTATTTAATAAGTGCGGTAAGAGAAAATATTTAAAATGTCTATCTAGAATATTTCTATCCCCGGACCAATTGGTTTCAAGCTTGTGGCTAACCTCAGTGAGGAGCTACAATATTCAGACACTAGATCTAAAATATCAATTCAAAACCCATCACTTACTTAATATGTAACTATTGAGAAGAAAATCTGAAATTTTCAGATATAAAAATGTCTTTAAATTCAGCTATGTTTGAGCTATTGGTATGCTCCTTATATTACATATTTGTAAATACAAGCTTTTTAAAAGCAATATCACATTATCTATGACTTGCTTTATTGATTATTATAATTTTACCTTTAAGGTTTTGACAATTCTAGGACTATTAATATATGGAAGATCTGAATTTGGTTCAGTTCCATATAGCTATTTGAGTTAGATTTAAAGATATTTTTATGTCTGAAAATTTTAGATTTTCTTCTCAATAGTTATGTATTAAATAAGTGCTGGGTTTTGAGTTGATATTTTTGATCTAGGGTCTGAATGTTCTAGCTCATCATTGAGGTGAGCCATAAGCTCAAAACCAATTGGTCTGGGGATAGAAATATTCTAGAAAGAAATTTAAAATATTTTCTCTTACCGCACTTATTAAATAAGATCTTGTTTGGTACACTCCCTATATTACACTTTGTAAATACAAGCTTTTTAAAAGCAACGTCACATTATACCTGACTTGCATTATTGATTATGATAATTTTACCTTTAAGGTTTTGGCAATGCTAGGACTATTAATATATGGTAGATCTGAATTTGGTTCAGCCCCATATAGCTATTTGAGTTAGATAGCTGGATTTAAAGACATTTTTATCTCTGAAAATTTCAGATTTTATTCGCTATAGTTATGTATTAAATAAGTGCTAGGTTTTGAGTTGATATTTTAGATCTAGTGTCTGAATGTTCTAGTTTCTCACTGAGGTGAGCCATAAGCTTGAAAACAATTGGTCTGGGGATAGGAATATTCTAAATAGAAATTTTAAATATTTTCTCTCACTGCACTTATTAAATAAGAGCTTGTTTGAGCTATTGGTATGCTACCTACACCACACACACACACTATATATATATATTGTAACAAATCACTCCCTCGTAAAATGCCAACCCTTCCACTTACACTCACGTGACTGAACGTTTCTGGGGTAGACGATTATTACCACAAGCAAGAAGCCAATATAAACCCAAAACTTGAGCCTATATTCTTAATTGAACACTGACACGGTATATAAATATCGCCCCAGCATTATATTTCCCAATTAAACGCTTCTTCTCTGCTGGGCATATTATTTGAATCAAACAATTATTTCTGTCCAGCGCTTGGAATATTTATATAATTTTCCCGAGACTATCGCGGTACAGAAAGAATATCGACTATAGCCCTTTCCCTATTTTTTTTTCTACAATCGGAAATGACTTATTTGTCCACTTCTATTTCTCTATTATGATTCTTACATTAATAACATTTGTCAGTTCGAATGACCTAGATTTAATATACACTAAATATTTGTTCGCTTGGCAAAGAAAGACAAATTGCAAAATGACTAGTTACTTCTTTTTCAAAATAATTTTTAATTTTGTAATCGATTATTTATAAATGACATAATAAACAATAAAACACACATATATCTACCACACACCAACATAATATGCACACAAATAAAATAGTAAAGAATATAATTCAAATAACTCATTAAACCACTAGCGTAACCCAATTGTTACTTGTCTCATACATTATGATAGTAAAGCTCATAAGTTCTTTAGCTATATTGAACAAAGTATTGCGCAAAATTTAACAGTTTAGTTTCTGATTGATTTCTTTGTTCACAAAATAATTATGACATGCATGTATTAACAAAAGTTACCTAGGTACGGAATCCTCCATGACGGACCAACCATCGAGTGGGAGCTTTCCCTTCTTTTGCAGAGATGGTTGCTTGTTCTTCTGTCATCCAGTAAGTGGAGTGTAAAGGTTTATAGTCCGCTGGCATGGGTTTGATTTCATTTTCATTTCCGAAACTTTAATACCTATTCATTTCTTTAGGTACCATCGAACGAATATCCAGGCATATCTGGTTCCATGATGGCGGTCTCTTATCGGCAGCATATCAGATGTTTAGGTAGTGAGCCAACGTTTGGACGGAGAAGACCGAGCAAACGTCCGTTATGTGCCACTAGCCTCTCATGTTAGCGTACCCAACGAAGTTCGCTAATATTCCTACAATATGTCCGTGTTATTCTCTCCACGATTTCTGCCTTCTTCTCTCCAGTTTTTCCAGCCAAAAAAAAAAAAACTAACTATAAAAAAATCAGTTCTGCTTATCTCGATTCGTTCTCCTATTGTTCTCTGGAATGTTGCTAATTGCAATATTCCTTTACATTACCTTATCTTATACCAATCTATACTGGAATTTTGTTACAACTTTCACATTTTCCAATTTTACAGTTACCATTATTTTCTCTCATTCTTTTAAAACATTTCGAATATTAAATTATGTATTAGCATTTTTTATTTGATCAATACGTTTACAATAACTTTATTTACCAAGAAAGAAAGAGACGTGTTCATTATACACCCCTCCCCTTTCTTTTCTAATCTTCAATCTTTATTTAGTATTTCCTAATTTCTTTTTTTTTTTTTTATTTATTGGTTTTATATTTCTTTTAACGAAAACCTTCTTTATTATTATTGAGGATCAATAATCTAGATACATGCGAGACTATATTGTATGTAGATATCGCATTACACCGCTCCCTATTTTTTTTTCTTTTTTATGATGATGAGATTATCTTGGAGAGACAACTAGGTTCAAACTAACTTCATTCCATTTGATTGATTTTCACTGCCCAAACACTTTTAATCTCCACCGAACACTATCCTACAAAGAGTTGATTCTTCCCCCCCCTTTTTTTTTTCCAATCCGCATTCATGGAGTCCGATTTTGTGACCAGCCTGATTTTCTACAGCCTGTTCCACCTGGTCTTTTGAGTTCAATATCTTTTAATTCTTAGTATCTTTTCAATACCTTTGGGGTTTCACCCAGTAAGCAGGATAATGAGCCCAGATCTCTGCTGAGTCCTCATTATGTTTGTTTATTTATTTTATTTATTTATTTCCTGTCTATCCTTATGTGTATAGACCGGATTAACACACATACTCCCTTGCGGATTTATATGTACGGCGAGATGGCTTGACCAAGCTCAAATGCAATCCCCACATGACTTACATCCGCACGCATTTGTCTCTAATCCAGACCCTCATTCATGCATTCTCTACTCTTATTATTTCACCATTACCAATTCTCCGTACATTCCCCTTATCATGTTCAACATCCATGGCCGCTATCATTTAGTCGATTAAATGTGTCTGTCCCGTTACTTTTCCTTTTATTTTTAGTGTCTATCTGGAGGTTCTTTATTTTTTTTATTGGGGATATACCCACTTGTGCTAGGGAATGGACTATTGTCCCTCTGTCTGTTGAAGCCTCTATCCTCATTCGGATACTTCACTCTCTGATCCCTTTCCATCTGTCTAGGCCCTTTCGCTCCATCTGAGCTGCCATAAAATCTATCACTATCTTCCCAGTACTTTCGTTGGGGTTTAACTGGTCCCATATTTATCATTGGATCTTTCGGAGGTTTGAATCCTTGATCTTCTATTTTACGACCAGAATGAGTGCTGTCAAACGCATTTAGTAGTTCCGCTACCTGTTCGACCGTTTTCCGTTCCGTGCCTATCAGCATCTGCTCGACATTATGCGGCAAATTATGTCTGATTATTCGAATAATCTGCCTCTCTGATAATGGACTAGCAGTGAGTGCGCGTAATTTCGCCACCTGGCGACGAAAAAAATGGAGTAAACGTCTCTCCCGGTCTCCATCTGTCTTGCGATATCTGATGCAGGATGTTCTCCTGGTGCTCTTCGCTCCAATAACTAGTGAGTAAAGCTGCCTTATAATCCTCGAATGTTGTTGGTTTTTCAAATAACGAGTCCCACCATTCCTGTGAAGCATCCTGTAGGTGACTGCATGCGATGGCAATAGTGGCTTCTTCACTCAATCTGTTCAGTATGCCATATCTTTCAAGGCTGCCAAGATGTTCTATGGGGTTTTCCCCCGTGTGACCAGAGAAGACCCGAATTTTTAAAAATTGGTTCACATTGGCTGAGCCAACATGGTTATTTCCATTGTGGACAAACACGCATTCGCTCGCGCTCTTCTGTTCCCTACTATTAGTTTCGTCTCCCCTCTTCCCACTTTCTATGCTTCTCTTCCCTTCCTCCACTTTTAACTCTAGCCCTTCGATCGTAACCGCTAACTGATTGACATCTATTCTTAGATTCTCTATCATCTTCTCGTTACCATTTGTAATCTCCTCCATCTTTCCATCTCGTTCCACTTTGAACTTCTCTACCTCTCGACACACAGTTTCTATTTTATCCTTTATATGCGCCACCCTTCCATCTACTTTCATCAGAACCTCTTGTTCTAAATTATGTACATTTCCCGTGATTCGCTGCTCTAAATTTTCGAGTAATTCAGCCTGTCCGTCCAGCCTTTCATTCGTAACAGCAACCTGACTTGAGGTTTGTTCGACCTTTTTACTCAACTCTTCAGTTTTTTGATCAAATTTGTCAATTAATTGTTTTTGCCACTCGTCTAACATTTTCTTATTATCTTCCTTTAACTCCTTCATAAACTGTTGCTGATTTTCTGTCATTTTCCTATTCATTTCATCTTTCTGCTCATCTCTTTCCCTTATCTCCTTTATAAACTGCCGCTGATCCTCCACCATTTTCTCCAACATTCTCATTAAATTATAATTTTCTACATTAACTTTCTGTTCTTGTTTATTATTATTATTTTTTATTCCATTTTCATTATTAGTTTCTATTTCTCTTTCACTATCTATTTCTCCGGATGATTCCGTTTGTTCTTCACTGGGAACTTTCTCTGTTTCAACTTGATCATCCATTTTTGTTTTCGATCTCGTATGCATTGATTCCAACTAAATATTATCAATTACTGGGTACTTATTTAATTACTACTACTATTAACTGCGATCCTGTTTTATTAATTTTATTCAATATTAGGTACGTTTGCTGGCTTTCCCCATCTCCATTCATTAACTCACTTGTTTATGCTGCTTTAAAGATCCCCTAAACTTACAAACTTTTATTATTTAAATAATAAAATTTCCCCCCCTTTTTTTTTTTATATAACGTAGATCGTGCCTAGAAAGTCTTACCCCGTCTCTTTCTCTCTTTCGTAAAATTCGGTTGTCTTTTGCCTTACTTTTCTCCCCCACCAAGCGACCTTTTATTATTGTATGTATTTCTATCTAGATCTTAGGTCTATTCTACTGTCTTTAAAACCCACTATATAACTATTAAAAGTGTTTTTTTTTTGTTTTTTTTTTCAAAAAGAAAAAATATTCAGAAAACTGTTCCTATTTTGAAATTAATCAAGATAGTTGAATTAATTTTAATTTGCATAGCTTTATCAATGATGCCAATGTTACTCTAATACCTAACATTTCTTAGTCTAAATTCTATTTTACGATTGTTTGACTCTATTTAACCTTTGCTGTATGGACCTCACATATGTATATCTATTTTAATCAGGGCGCTATAATTTAATTCAATCTGATTATTACCTCGAATGTGACAAAATCCTGAGGACTGGCCCCCATTAATGTAACAAATCGCTCCCTCGTAAAACGCCAACCCTTCCACTTACACTCACGTGACTGAACGTTTCTGGGGTAGACGATTATTACCACAAGCAAGAAGCCAATATAAACCCAAAACTTGAGCCTATATTCTTAATTGAACACTGACACGGTATATAAATATCGCCCCAGCATTATATTTCCCAATTAAACGCTTCTTCTCTGCTGGGCATGTTATTTGAATCAAACAATGATTTCTGTCCAGCGCTTGGAATATTTATATAATTTTCCCGAGACTATCGCGGTACAGAAAGAATATCGACTATAGCCCTTTCCCTATTTTTTTTTTCTACAATCGGAAATGACTTATTTGTCCACTTCTATTTCTCTATTACGATTCTTACATTAATAACATTTGTCAGTTCGAATGACCTAGATTTAATATACACTAAATATTTGTTCGCTTGGCAAAGAAAGACAAATTGCAAAATGACTAGTTACTTCTTTTTCAAAATAATTTTTAATTTTGTAATCGATTATTTATAAATGACATAATAAACAATAAAACACACATATATCTACCACACACCAACATAATATGCACACAAATAAAATAGTAAAGAATATAATTCAAATAACTCATTAAACCACTAGCGTAACCCAATTGTTACTTGTCTCATACATTATGATAGTAAAGCTCATAAGTTCTTTAGCTATATTGAACAAAGTATTGCGCAAAATTTAACAGTTTAGTTTCTGATTGATTTCTTTGTTCACAAAATAATTATGACATGCATGTATTAACAAAAGTTACCTAGGTACGGAATCCTCCATGACGGACCAACCATCGAGTGGGAGCTTTCCCTTCTTTTGCAGAGATGGTTGCTTGTTCTTTCGTTGTCCAGTAAGTGGAGTGTAAAGTTTTATAGTCCGCTGGCGTGGGTTTGATTTCATTCCATTTCCAAAACTTTAATACCTATTCATTTCTTTAGGTACCATCGAACAAATATCCAGGCATATCTGGTTCCATGATGGCGGTCTCTTATCGGCAGCATATCAGATGTTTAGGTAGTGAGCCAACGTTTGGACGGAGAAGACCGAGCAAACGTCCGTTATGTGCCACTAGCCTCTCATGTTAGCGTACCCAACGAAGTTCGCTAATATTCCTACAATATGTCCGCGTTATTCTCTCCACGATTTCTGCCTTCTTCTCTCCAGTTTTGCCAGCCAAAAAAAAAAAAAAACTAACTATAAAAAAATCAGTTCTGCTTATCTCGATTCGTTCTCCTATTGTTCTCTGGAATGTTGCTAATTGCAATATTCCTTTACATTACTTTATCTTATACCAATCTATACTGGAATTTTGTTACAACTTTCACATTTTCCAATTTTACAGTTACCATTATTTTCTCTCATTCTTTTAAAACATTTCGAATATTAAATTATGTATTAGCATTTTTTATTTGATCAATACGTTTACAATAACTTTATTTACCAAGAAAGAAAGAGACGCGTTCATTATACACCCCTCCCCTTTCTTTTCTAATCTTCAATCTTTATTTAGTATTTCCTAATTTCTTTTTTTTTTTTTTATTTATTGGTTTTATATTTCTTTTAACGAAAACCTTCTTTATTATTATTGAGGATCAATAATCTAGATACATGCGAGACTATATTGTATGTAGATATCGCAATATATATATATGTTCAAAAGATTGCAAAACCACCGAACAAGTGTAAGATTTGTTTACATAAACGAAAAAAGAGTCAGAAATTAACTACCTCTTTCATTTGCTCACCCCCAGATCAGCTGACTCTTTTTTCATTTATGTAAACAAATCTTACACTTGTTCGGTGGTTTTGGTGAAGCGCCATCTTTTGAACATAAATAACAAGTGATAGCAGGTTACGTGATTAACTTGTTTTTGTTTTTCATATATATATATTGGACTATTTCCATCATCTAATATGTGTGTTGAATGTCTTTAGAAATGTTTTAATTTTAGTTAAATATTCCAAATGCATTCAACTGTTAGTAATATCACAGCAACCAGGATAGTATATGCACCAACTGTTAGTAATATCACAGCAAACAAATGTTAGTAATATCACAGCAAACAGGTTAGTATATGCACTAACTGTTAGTGATATCACAGCAAACAAGTTAGTATATGCACAACATTTCAAGAGGTATTTTTCTCCCCTCTTCTTCAGGTGTTGCTGGCCTGACCAGTGACAGTACTAGCATGGGATTCGAACCTGAGTCCTTAGATTCTTGATTTTTAAGGTAATGCTCTAACCAACTGAGCCATCCTGGCATCCTCGCAGGATGGCTCAGTTGGTTAGAGCGTTACCTTAAAATTTAATAATCAAGAATCTAAGGACCCAGGTTCGAATCCCATGCTAATACTGTCACTGGTCAGGCCAGCAACACCTGAAAAAGAGGGGAGAGAAATACCTCTTGAAACGTTGTGCATATACTAACCTGTTTGCTGTGATATTACTAACATTTGTTTGCTGTGATATTACTAACAATTGGTGCATATACTAACCTGTTTGCTGTGATATTACTAATAGTTGAATGCATTTGGAATATTTAACTAAAATTAAAACTTTTCTAAAGACATTCGACACACATATTAGATAATGGAAATAGTCCAATATAAAAATACAGCTAGAACACCATCATCACAAACCTTCAGGAAAACAATATATATATATATATCATTGCTAAAAACTAAATTTTTATATTTTAATTAAATTTAACTTTATTCATTTTATATAAGTACAGTTCTTTACAGGTGCCAATTGGGAGTCCATTTATATATAAAAATGTTAGAGAATATGTTATTGGATGAATTGTTGATTCATACAGACATCAAATTTATGCATGGTATTTTTCTATTACAATATTTCTTAACAAGATTTAATAACCATTCTTTGGGACAATTTGTAAATTATGTGGATCAAATAAAGAAACTATTTTACGTAATATTAATTATTGTCTATTTTTAATAACTTAAGATCGAATTTAATTCTCTCCAATAATCCATTAAGTAAAATTTGGACATCAAATTTTTGAAAAGTGACAAAAAGACAATAAATGGTGTGATATTTTCCTAAATAAACACTATTTTGATTAACAATTCTATCAGTACTGGTAACAGCAGTATTATATGGACTTAAAATACCTGTCAAAAAAATTACGATTTATATTATGGTCACAGGGATTATTTAATTTATAGGATCCACTATGGTCTAAGTAAAATGCGAATTCACAATTATACTATCATCAATGAAGACTTGTTTTCTATGTAGTAATACATCTAAGATCTTATATTGAGAGTCATGCAAAAAAAATAATAAAATATATCAAATATTTTCCATACATAATAGATTAAGTTTTGATTATAAATATAAAACACATTGGGTTTTTTTTATACTTAACCTGTATAAATTTAGTGTATGTGCTAAAATAACTCATTTTTAGAACAAATTAAATAAATAAAAATTAAAAACAAAAACATAAATAACTTGTAATAGGGCTAAGTATTTTAGACACTAGAAGTTTTTCTTTTTTTGAAACTGAAATGAAAGAGATTTTCAATGACAAAATCACTGTTAAGATATCATTGTTATTAAAGTTAGAAAATGGAAAAATAGCAAAAATTTCAATGTATTGCATTTACAAATGTATGTGTATAAATTTTACACTGACAAGAGTTTAATTATAGTTTTTTTTTTCATATGTCATAGCATCGGCTGGGATGCGAACCCACAACCATCTGCAACCAACTACTTGTTTGCAAGGTAGCTGCGGCCTCTCGGCAAAGCAGATTATTAAAAATATTGATAGTAATTTTGTATAAAAATTTGAGATATCTAGCTTTTCACCTCATCTTTCAAGTAACAGTATTTTAAAAAAATATTAAAAACTCATTGAATTTATATATCTCTTTTTAAAGAAGCATTTAGTAAGATCAAACCAAATTTCAAAATAAGAAGGACAAGAAAGAAAAAATTCACATTTATTGATCAGTAAATGTTAACCATCTCCTTGAAGATTTTATTAATTATATGATAATAAAATGATCCATTATAAAAAATATAATTCCAAAATACTTCTGAATGTTTCTTGACAAAGCACTTTATTATGGGTGAGAGGATTTGGTAAATGTTTTATAGTATAAAGAAGATGTATCCATTAGTTTTGCTTATGACCTGAAGGTCAAATCCAGAAAAACATCAAAACATTTGTTAGGTAGCTGAGAATTTCTAAGCAAATCTATGATTTATGTCAGCTAATCATTTGAATAGTAGTTGATGAATTGATATGTAGCTTTTATTCAGCAGATAAATATCAATGGTCATTACATTTGAATATAATTCTAATATTATTTAATCTTGACCACTATTAAGACAATGGTTATTTATCTATATCTTTTACAATATATTTTTATTTTGTTCCATTACTCAATTAATTTTTTTACCAGAAACATCTTTGTTGGTGTTAATTCACTTTTCCAAGCTTTGCATTAGAAGTCGTAATTCACTCTATTTATACTAAACCACATCTATTGCAAGTTTTAGTAACCAAATAGGCATTAGAGGGTAGGATCTTTCAAATTTTCAGATTAGTTTCTAACTTACTGGCCTTCATTACTTGAGAATATTAGATTTGCATCTATGCATATAACAGCCAGCTACCCTCACCTTCTACTTTTTTTTAATTTTAGACACTTTGTGTATATAACTATAATAGATTTGGCACTAGTTAGCAACAATACAGCTATAGAAAGTAATTGACCTAGGTTCAAATTCTAGAGCCATGTAGTGGTCATCATAGCAAAATGATTGTTAAATATATTCCATCAATAACAATTATCATATTTTCACTCGTTTTTTTTTTTTTTGTTTTAATTTCAGAGTGAAAAAAATGGGAGGTATGTTATATACATGTACAGAATATGTAGCGATAGGGGGAATTCCCTTTTTTCTTTCTGTTTTTGTTCTGATTTTCCTCTGCAATATTATTTGAGGACATGAACGAAAGTAATGAATAATTGTTTACGTTTTTATATTAAAATGATTAGTAAAGCAGCTCTCTTCATAGTATTATTCTTATTTCTTTTATTATTACAATCTTCTTTATAGATTTTTAATTAAAAAAATTTAATACTTTCATATTAGTTCAGCAGTGAGACTTCACATATGTAATAGTCTGTCAATATTTATTTGGAAAAATGATGATCTATAAATTTTATTTATTGGAAATGATACAAACGTCTATTAACACGCATTTACGTATTTTGTGACACATTATATTCCACCATCTAAGCTTATAAAAAAAATTTATTTGGGAAAAATGGCCATCTATAATTTTATTTCGTGGAAATTAAACAAATATGCATTTATGTTTTTTTTGTGTGAGAATAAACTGTCATATCTCACTTTGCTTTCAAATAATGGACTAGTCCAGATTCCTTTCTTATCACAATCGGATTGAGCATTACTACCACTAATCAATGTGAATATATATAAAAAGATAACATATCGCCAATAGCAAGAACAAGCTAATAAGTAATAATGCTCATTGAATCTGAATGTTTCTGTTAAGGATGGGGATCTGGCAATAAATAGTTAGCTTTTTTTAAGGTAAGGAGAGAACGACTGTCAAACCTGAAAGACAATATGCATTCTCCAGGGAATGACTGCCAAACCTGAAAGACAATATGCATTTTCCAGGAAATGACTGTCAATCCTGAAAATGCATTCTCCAAGGAGTGATTGTCAAACCTGAAAGACAATAGAAATGACTGCCAAACCTGAAAGATGATATGCATTCTCCAGGGAATGATTGCCAAACCTGAAAGACATATACATTCTCCAGGGAAAAACTATTAAACCTGAAAGACTGTATGCATTCTTCAAAGAATGACTTTAACCTGAATAATAGTAGCCTAGTTTTCCACACAGAGTGAAAGGAAACTCCTACTAACCTGAACAGCAGTGATTGTTTTCCAGACTATAGCTATTTAAGTTCATGGTTAATGCAGTGAGACAAGTCCATGTTAAGGACTAAAAGCTTCCAGAACCAAACAGATTCAAGGCAAGCTGTAAATACAGGCAAAAGAGTCACCATACCTACTCATGAGACAAGCTGTTGAGTACAGCTGGAAGTGGGTAGAGAAATCTATAAGAACACATGTTTCTCATTAGAACTAATAGCTATACCCAGATAGACAGTAGCAGGCAGAGAATAGCCATAATTACTTAAATATGTAAATATTGTAAATATATTAGAGATTGAATCTATGTTTATATATTATTAATAAATATATTATTAAAACATATGTATATTCAGTTATGTTTATATGAGTAATCCAGGCTAAACACAACAGATTTGGTGCAGTGTGACAAAAAAAAAATTCCCACAACTGGAAAATAGATTAAGCAACAAAATCTTGACTTCATGGGGATTAGATTTTTCTTCATTCAGAAAAATTGTCCACAAACATTATTGTGAGTCAATAAACTTTTGTAAAATCAATCAAGAGTGGTTACTCTTAGATTAAAAACAGAAACACCCACCAGTGGGTTGATAGATTTTGTCTTTATCAGAAATTGACAATTAAACAAACAGTAGCTTGTCACAAAAACATTAAAAAATCATTCCAAGTGGTGACTCACATAAACAAAAAAACTTTTTTTCTCTCTCTCACGATATAAAGAGGAGATAAATAACAGAATGGCTAATATTGGCTCAATTGAAGCTTTCAATCCAGCCTACCCAGTGAATTGGCCAAGATATAAAGATCGAATAATCTTTTATTTACAGGCTACTCAGATAAAAAAGCCTGAATTGAAAGTAACCATGCTTATGTCAATAATTGGACCCCAGACATATGAGGTTCTTAAATTACAAACATCTGAGATATCATCTGACTTAGATTTTGGCAAGACGTTATCTCTACTAATCAACGTTTTACCTCTAAATCTCTAACAATAATGCAGAGATATTATTTAAATCTTTGTGTCCAAGGGGAAGGAGAAAAGGCTAGATATATTGCTGGTAGAATTCATTCATTAGCACTAAAATGTGAAACTCTTAAATATCACTTTAACTGCAGAATAAATCTTAGAGTCAACCTACTAAAGCATCCCGACATAAATTTTGAATTGGCTTTGTCACAAGCAACACTAGCAGGATCAATAGCTACTCAAGCAAAACTATTGAAAAAAATAAATTAATATTCAAAGAATTAAGCAGAATACTGGGTTGGTCAAGCACCCTGAAGACAGCTCAAATAACAACAAATAAAAAGTGTTATTACAGATGTAAAGAATTGATACAAGCATATAAAGAATGTCCACACCACTATACTGTGTGTACATATTGCAAGCATGTCAGTCATAAAAGAACTTCTTGTTTTAAAATACAACAACAAATAGCTAATGACAGAATGGATAAATCCATTCCAAAAAGCAAAAAAGGCAACTTAAAGTAATAATAAAAAACAAATTGCCTGCATAAGCAATGTGAGAAATAGTAACTGTTTTCAAACACAGAGTTATTATTAATGATACCAGTCACAATGGAACTGGACACAGTCTGCAATGTCCATAGTGTCAAACAAAACCTGGTCTATTATTGATAAGAGTAATAAATTTCAGCTTCATCCTAGCAGTGAATGAATAGCTGGTTAACAAGGCAATCAAATAACATTCTTGGGACAGATGAGAGTCAGAGTTACAATGCCTAATAAGACTATATTTACCACTGGTTGTAGCATCAGATGAATATAGCAATTTTTTAGGCTGTGACTGGTTCAGTCACTTAGGGTTTTCAGTGACAAAAGCGAACCAGCTCCCTTAAAAAGAGGTTATCCAGAAAGAATTAATTCACATTTGAATCCTAAAAAAAAATAGGTACTCACGTCCTGTGCCACATGTTCAAGGTACCATGAAATGAGTACTAACAATGGCAATTGGACTTAGAGGGCTTCAAACAATAGTTGTTAAAACTACTGATTGACAACATCATTGTTGCAAAAACTAACATATGTTAAATAAACCTACAGTTCCATGACCAGCAATTAGCAAAGCCTCATCAGATGAGAATGATTGGCAATCCAACAGTGAATGTGGCATCACAAGCTGCATGAAACTATAGCTCCAAAATCAGCCATCAACAAAACCTCATCATATGAAACAGTTGCAATCTACCAGTAATAAATCAGAAGCCAGATCTAATGGACCTCCAGTTTCAACAACTCCAAAGGATAACAACATTTGGACTTACTGAGAACATCACCAAGCCAGAAGAAGCAACAAAGTAAAGAAAAAGTCTCCCAAAACACCTGCATGACTATGTTATCCAGGGGGAATTTTAACAGGAGGAGGGAATGTCATATCTCACTTTGCCTTCAAATAATGTACAGATCCCAGATTTATTTCTTATTGCAATCAGATTGAGCATTAATTGCCACTAACCAATGTATGTATATAAAAAGATAAAACACAGCCAATGACAAGAACAGGCCAATGGGCAATGATGTTCACTGAATCCAAGTGTTTCTTCTAAGGTTGGGGGATCTGGCAATAAATAGTCAGCCGATTCAAAGATAAGAAGAGAATGACTGTCAAACCTGAAAGACAGTATGTATTTTCCAGGGAATGACTGTCAAATTTGCAGAGAACCTGAATAATCATAGCCTAGTTCTTCATATACTGCTGAGAGAAACTCCTACTAACCTGAACAGCAGTAATCAATCTTCAAACTATAGCTATTTAAGTTAATGTAGCAAGGCAAGTCCATGTTTAGGATTGGAAGCTGCCAGAATCAAAGCCAATTTGAGGCAAGCTGTAAATACAGCCAAAGGAGTCACCATATCTATTCACAAGGCAGGCTGTCTAGTACAGCTGTAAGTGGGTAGAAAAATCTATAAGGGCACATAGTCCGTTTTCAACAGTTCACATTAGAGCTAGTAGCTACACCCTGATAGACAGTAGCAGGTGAAGTATATCCATCATTACTTAAATCTGTAAATATTGTAAATATATTGGAAATCGAGTATATGTTTGTATCTATATATTACTAACAAATATATTATTAAAGCATACGTATTCTTGTTTATGTTTATATGAATAATCCAGATTAAACACAACATAAACTTTTAACAATCTAAATTTATTACAAGTTGTAACCAAACGAAAAAATGTGTACATAGATTTAACTAAGCAATTTCTGTCCATTTACAAAATGTCGTTTCTTAGCAACACTGCTGTGGACTGAACTTTCCTATCTCGCGAACCGCGAATGAAATAACCCTGAATGAAACACCGCCATTGTTTGACTGTAAAATTAGCAGCAGAACTAACATTTTGACTAATAACTTTCTCCTCATTGGAATATTATCAAATATTCACGTACAAAATTAATTCACTTCCTTTTTAAAAGATTGTAAATGTGTTTCTACGCATTTATTTGTGCGGTAACTTTCATCACGGCCGAGCTAATATGTGAGTACCAATATTGTTTTAAAAAATCTGAATTTTTTATTTTAAAAATTGGGATCACAGTATATGGATGAATGTTTTCAAAACTATGAAATTCAAGCTCTGCAACTGCCAAAGCTAGAATCAATCCAAGGACTTTACGATACCCTGTCTGAATATTTTAACACTGCATGGTTGGATCGATTCCAATACTGCTACTTCCGGCGTTCGAAATTCTTAGAATAATAAAGCTATTCGATTATTGTATTTTATTTTCAATATTAATATATATTTACGACAAATTTGTCTTTTTTATAAAAAAAATTCGCAAGATTTTTACTTTCCACCATAAGCAATTAATTTAAATAAACAATAAAAAGTTTTTAATTTGGCAAAATTATTTGAAAGAATGTCTAATAAATCACCTCCCGCAATTTCAATTTACTTTTCAGACTTGAAAGCTGAGAATATTTTGTTTCAGTTGAGCAGTGAATTATTTAATACAGCGTGAAACATTTAACTCTAGTAAACTAAAAAAAAAAAAATTCAATACCGTAATGAAAGAAAACTAAAAGTGAATATTCTTGTTTTTCGGCTAACCTTTCACAGATCAATAAATAATACAAAACGGCCAAGTTATTTCGAATAATACCTGTTTCAGACCGACATTTTAAAATGAAAAAGCAATAAAAATATTTTAGCATATAAAAGTGTATTTACAGTCATAAAATTAGCTTTTTTAAATATTTATTCTCAGTATAAAAGCTGTTTTTTTCTTCTACTTCATTCATTCCAGTTTTAGTTCTTTACGTTACATCCGTCTATCCCTGTGGTAATAACAACTGCATAAATATGTAAGCATCTTTTCAGATTATAAGTTGGCTTATTTTAATCCCTGTGGTAATAACAACTGCATAAATATGTAAGCATCTTTTCAGATTATAAGTAGGCTTATTTTAATTTGTTGCAACATAATCATTGCAATGTGAATTAGTAAAGTGTCACCTTTTCTGCGCTTACAACTTTGACACTATTTCAGAAAGTACACTATTATTACTAGTGTCTGCCTGACAGTTTGTGATGATCGTATTTTAGATGCGATAATGTGTTGGAATATTTCCACCATCTATCATTAAATGCTGAATGTCTAGAAAATCTTAAACATTAAACTTTTCTAAATACAAGCAACTATTAGTAATAACACACAAGTTAGTAGACAACACAGGTTAGTAGATGTACAATGTTTCTCTGCTCTTCTTCAGCTAAACATCAGATGATCGCCGTTTCTTATGCTTGCTCATAACTGTCATTAAAATAGGCAAAACTCTCCATACAGTAGTGCCACTCAGTGCAAGCCATAGTAATCAATGGATGCCAGAGGGCTTGTGCATAAAATCCCTATCTAATGCCTACTCATCCAATATCCCCAGACTAGTTTCTGGCTTGTGGCCTTCGTCAGTGAGGAGCTTTGGATCTGAGAGCACTGAGTGGCACTGCTGTATGGAGAGTTTTTACTGTTTTAATAACAGTTATGAGCAAGCATAAGAAACAGTGATCATGTGATGTTTAGTGGTTTAACATCAATCCTGCCTAATAGGATAGTGGTGGCTATGGTTATTAAAAAACCAAAGACACCAAAATGTATGGGCACTTAATTGAGTTCAGACCTGTATGACTATATAAGCTAATGAGTTTGGATTGAAAATATTGTGTTTTCAATTTTATTCTCATGGTTTTGTGATTAAGTGGAGATAAAATGTGGCTGCTAGAGGGTTGCATTAGATCCTAAGATCTAACTGCAGTGCTCTCAGATCCAAGGCTCTTCACTGACAAAGGTCACAAGCCAGAAACTAGTCTGGGAATATTGGATAAGTAAGCACTAGATAGGGATTTTACGCACAAGCCTTCTGGTATCCATTGATTACTCTGGCTTGCACTGAGTGACACTACTGTATGGAGAGTTTTGTTCTTCAGGTGTTGTTTTACTGACCAGTGACAATGCTGGCATAGCAATCAACCTTACACCTTTACATTTTTGAATATTGAATTTTAAGGCAATGGTGCTTCTGATAGAATAGCTCAATTGGTTAGAGTGTTATCTTAAAATTTGATATTCAAGAATCTAAAGATGTATGTTTGACTCCTATGCTAGCATTGTTACTTGTCAGGCTAGCAATATCTAAAGAAGAGTGTGAAGAAAAATATCATTTAAACCATTGGGTAATCTACTAACTTATTTTATTTACTAACATGAATTATTACTAACAGTTGTTTGTATTTAGAAAAGTTTAAATAAAATTTGAAATTTTCTAGGCACTCAACATTCAATGGCTGATGATTGGAATAGTCTAATGTATTATCATTCATTATTATTACTTATCATTTATTAAACTAAAGATTATCTGTAGCCCAGATACAATTTTAGTCCCTAGTTAAACACTAATATAAATACATGAAATAAAACAACTTCATTTCTGTTTTCCATGTGTAATATTTTTTAATTTAATAATCTCCATACTTCCTCTTTCTTTTTTATTCTTTATATAAATAAAGATACAGTAAAAAACAAATGACCCCCAAGATGCATTTCATGCTGAACCAGCACTCGTCAGTTGGCCATCAGCTGGCCGAGGTCACCCACTCTCATATATATCTTTATGACATAAAGAGTATTTTATCTAGTCCATCACCCATTCTTGAATTATATGAATAAGGATATACTATTTCAGATGTCTTCACTTGTACATTTCAAGAAAATGTGGTGTAGTGGAAGATTATGTATATCATTAATAGAGATATAAAGATTTGTACTCTATAATTTGTACTTAAGATATTGAAATGCAATAATAATTGTATTATATATCACCAATAATATAAATTTTTTTATGTACTTCCTCATCTGTTATTCATTGATTATTCAAGTCTGTTTCTTTAGAGTAAAGTAAAAAGAATTGTAGTTTTACATGAGATGAAAAACAATTTACATGGATGGTGATCAATGGTTTTATTGATTCTATTACGAGTCTTTTAAAAGTTAATAATCTTTTTAAAAATATATATTTAACTCAAAATTTAAGTCATTCTATAAAATAATCACGTAATCCTTCATTTCAAAAGTAAACTTTATTCACAGTAAAAGGCATAACCCAATGGATATAAAATGTGGAGCACCATTGGGAACATATATACTACTCCATGGGTTATAAGGTTACATATAAAAACTCGGAAATATGTACAAAGGAAAAATATATAATTATAATAACATAATTAGGGTGAAACAAATTGTATGGAGAACATTTTGGACAACCTCACCAAAGATTGATCAATAAATACAATAGAATTACATTATTTACATTATTGGGTTACAGAAATGACAAAAATGGTGAGTTTTAGTATATAGGATGTAACAAAAGGTGGAGCATCATTAAGAACATATATACATCATTCCGTAATTAAGGTAAAATAAACAAAATTTGTAAGGTGAACATAGTTGATAATCACTTCAAAGATCAAGCAATAAATCAAACAGATTACATGATTCACATTATTAGATTAAATTTATTTCCACTTCTTCTTATTTGCATTACTTAATTATATATAATATAATTTACCATATACTCTTTAAATTACACTCTACAACGCAGTTTAACATATGACTTATTTTATTTCCTTCCTTACAGTTTCAACTGTCCAGCAGTCATCATCAGAGCTTTTATCTCAGTAACTGAAATAATTTCAAAAATCATTTCAGTTAGAGGAGAAAGGGTACTGGGATAAAAGCTCTGATGATGTCTGCTGGACAGTTGAAACTGTAAGGAAGGAAATAAAATAAATCATATGTTAAACTGCATTGTATAGTGTAATTTAAGGAGTATATGGTGTATTATATTATTAGATTACAAAATTAAACCAAAATAGGATATACATAGTAAAATGTTCTGTAAGTTGGGTGGTGGGTTTCAAAGGGCCAGAGTATAGAGAACACGAGAGTTCAAAGTAATCATACTGCTCTTGGGGTTGGGGGTATGGGTGTTAGGAACTTAACAAGGAAGTAACACAAGCATAATAGTGGTAGCACAAAGTGAATTTGGCAAAATGTAATCTTTTGTTCCAAAGTCATGTAGAGTTAGCATGAAATAACAGATAACAACTCCACATGATTTTCTAAACATATTTTTTTATATGTTTCCTTCACATGAGAATTGATCTATGAACTTTAGCTCTTAAATCCACCGTCTTTCCATTATACAGCATAGAGCAAAAATTTTATCCTCTCATATTCTCTGGAGATTTATTTCATTTTTATGGGTAATGTTAACAAAATTGCATATTACTTTTTAATGTCACTGTGTGTGTGTGCATGTGTATCAATTTTTTTATAGAAACTATTGGTTAATGTACAAATTTGGCTGACAGTAAACAATGTATATACAAAAAGAAGTTTATATGTAATAAATTCTTTACAATTGCAGGATGCAAGAGGATTTGATAATGGACATTGTGATCCAAAACATAAGTATCCAAATATATGACATTACAAAAATGACAATCAATACATTCAGGACTTCACCTCAAAATGTTGTAGAAGACACAAAAATAAATAAGTTTAAAATTATTTTTATCCATTAACATAATATGTACACCTGGATGCTCTGGACAATTTATTCGCTTTTAAAAGTTACTATGGGTTAAGTGACGTAAAGAAGCACCATATGTTAGCTGTCAAATTTAGATCATCAAATAAAGTAGTTGTGTTGCAAGGAAGGTTATTACAATTGTGAAATAATTTGATAATTGCACTTTATTTCTCATCAAACGCATTGGTGGTCGAGAGATCAGCACAGCTGCCATGCAAGCAGTTGTCCTGGATTAGTAGGTTCGCTTCCCAGCTGATGCTATGACACATGAAAAAAAAATCTAAATTTAATGCTTCAAAAAAAGTAAAACAAATGATCAAATCATCTATCTGATCTATCCAAATTATCAATACCAAATAATTAATTTTGATGAAATTATAAATGTTTGTTTCACATTAAGAGATAAATCTCAATTATATATATATACTGTTTAATATTTTAACAAGTTGACAGTTCTATTATTATCCATAGTGGTAGTTTTTATCAATATTCAATCTATTCTATACTAAAACTCAATAAATTGGGCTTGGATTTTTTTACAAATTTAAGTTACGAAATAAAAACCATTCTAAAAAGTCATATTTGAACTTTGAACATATTCAAAAAATTAGTTCATAATGAAAATGAAGGACATTTTGATCATTGAATTGTAGGTAGAAAAGCATTATAAGTGAGAAACTCCAGAAATCCAATGTCTTCTTTGATTTAAATTTATTCTCTATGAATCTATCAAATTTCACTTTAAAATATTAAGATTGCCTTATTATTTTGACTATCTTAAAAAATCCTAACATAGTTTCAGTAATGACAGGCATTGATATTGAGTGATCAGTGTCACAAAATGTAGTGATCATATGATATAGTTTTCTTTGTTACAGTAGAGTTTATTGACTTCTATTTTTAGAAATAAAACATATACTTACAAAATCAAAGTGCATATATGCATTTTTTTAGATTTGAATAATTATTATATAATTTTTATGTAAAAATAATCACAAATATTTAATAAACAAAATTCATATTTTTTGTTATTGCAAAATATTTTCAAAGGATTCTTGAAAATGTTGTTGAAAACAAATTACCTGTCAAAAATGGCATTGGACTAAATACAAGGAGATATACTACTGACTCTCCTGAAAAATACTGACATCATCAGATTTTTTAAATTAATAAATAAATATTCTCTAGGTCATAATTTTATCATTTTTTTAAAACAATCTATGTTAATATCATTAAAGTTAGCTACAGAAGAGGTATTTAAATTGAGAGAACTTTATTATCATTTCAGAATTAACAGCCACATTAGCCAGTAGACTTTATAGAGTTACAGTTATATCACTTTTTTATTAGTTAACTTTAGTATGTGTATCATTTTGTTTGTATTTTGAATTTTATTTATTTCTAATTTATAATTAATAAAACTTATTTCAAATTAAGCATGTTCCTTATTCAGTATAATTTTGAAATTTTAAGAAAAATCAGGACACAAATTTTGATTTTGCCTTTGTCTTGAATCTAATCAATTAGCCAACCAATGATAACTTATCAAAGATGATTCAGTGTCTATTGATGATTTGCTTACAACATCCTATTGTTAACATACATTTGGAAAATTACTTAAAAATCTATTGCATCCAAAGCATACTTTGAAACACTTTATTTCAAAAACATCAACTATGCACCCTCTTGTTTGTAAATAGTTGTTGAAAATGGCTAAGGAAAAGGTTTATTTCATCTCTTTACTTATTAACAATACCTGAGCATGCTTTCAGCTAGAGAAGCCAATGTTAGAGATGTTTTTGACAACTAATTACAAACAAGATAAGAAAAGGGATAACAACTTTGAATATGTCATCTCTTGTTCCTCATTATCCATGCCTCACAATTTGTCCCCATATTTGCCAATTTTCTAAATGCCTTTAATACCATTAGTAGTTATTCAGTTATCTTTGTAAAATATTCTCTATCTTGATTTAGGTTAAAGCCTAGATAAATGCTGAAAGCTATTCCAGCCTGATGCTATTTACTGTTGTTTCAATTATTCCTCCTGCTAATTGCCTTATCTTATTAGCTTTAGACTTTACTCTTCTCATACTCTTAACTCTCAATTCATCAAATCCTATAGTTCTCTTTCTACTATTACCATCAAAACTATATTATTTGCTTATCACAAATTGCATTCTCATCTTCTTGCAAGAGAACTCTCAGAAAAAACATCCAAAGCAACTTTTCACTGCCATCTTTGCTACAATAATTAGTAACTAAGTTATCATCACACCAGTCTGTCTCACCCCTTTATCCACTTGAAGTCTCTTTGAGTTTGTCTGCACTATTATTACTCTGGTCTTTTGTCTTTTGTGTAAGGGAAGTAATATCTATACTTTAATGGAATAAAAAACTTTATGGAAATCTAAAAAAGCAGAATGGCTATTTAGTCACTAACCTTATTAAGAATGTTGTTTAGATTGATTCTCTTATCTTTTGTCATGAACTAAAACTTTCCTGCTCTTATACCAACTCCCAGACTGTCATTATCTGTATTGTATTCAATACTATCTTCACAATTATCTTGTTAGCATATGAAGCTAAAACTATCATATTGACTAAGATTTGCCTTACTTGATATAGTTATAAATATTACTGTGATCCAGTCTTTAGTCCAATCTTCGTTTTCACAGCGTAGATCAACTCTTACAATTTATCTACTGAATATTTTTTTAATAACTCTGTCAATTGTTCATCAGGCTTGATGATTTTCCATTAGCAGTTCTTGATATGCCTTAATAATTTTACTTTCTAATAAGTGTTTCATAATGTGTGATAATGTGTACTTTCATAAAATCTCTCCATAAACTTACCATCTTCTCTGAATCTATTAGCAACTCCTCCCTAAATTTTTTTTGTAATATACAGCATTTTGCTAGTTTTTCCACATCTATTCTCAAATTCTATGCAGAAATTGTATGATATTTTTTCCTCACTTTCTTTCTCTCTTATTTCAACTCTTCATATTTTACAAAATGATGATTCTTGATTCTTCCTTTTTATCTATAATTCTCATTGTTTTTACTGTTAACCACCCACAATTTCCTTTCATTTCCTGTGACTTATCATATGAGATCCAACATGTTGATATTATCATCTTTCTATGCTACTATATTCATTCAAACATGATTCATTACTAAATATATATTCTTTTAATATTATTTTTCTGATATTTTGAAATATCATTTTCATATTCACAATCAAAAGCTGACAATTTGTCTCTAAATCAGTTCCTATATATACGTTTTAATTCTTAATACTCAATTTCCATTTACTTTCAGTTATGATAGTTAGATTTTCTAGTAACACCATCTAGTAATGTTCATATACATATTCTAGTTTTATATTGAAGAAATTTTGTTTTTGTGATGATTAAATCATTTAGGCTGCAGAAATGTACTAGATTTAGTCTCTGTAATGTGACCTTTCTTCTTGGTTTATCTATGTTTGATGAACTTATTGCTTTGTAGAATTGCTGTGCATTTTCATCTGTTCTCATTGGAATTTTGATGCAAAACACTGTATGATTACCAAATCCTTTGGAAAATCTTCTTGGAAACAATTCGAAGTTTTTTTATTTATTGACTCATATTTTATCAACACTCCAATATACATCATGCCCATATCATAATAATATTTCCATTCTCCCAAATAGTACGTGATTCAACATGAATGATCCAAACTTCCTTAAAAGGTATACTTACACACTTATCTCACTTATTTAATAAATTATCTATTATATTTACAAAATTAATGAGATTTTCATTTTAAAATTCTAATTTTAAATGCTACTGAAGATGGCAGTCATGCTATAAGCTAGCTATAGCTTTGATTAATTAATTAATTTATTTGTACACTAAAAATTGCAGCTAATTTTAGTAGTTTGCTTTGATATATATATATATATAATGATAAATAATAACTGAATTGAATATATTTAAAAATCAAATGATAATTTTGAGATATTATTAATAAATAATTGAAATGTCCTCTAGGCTGGATTCAGTAACTTTTATAGTAAAATTTTTATTGTAAAAGCTGTTAAATATTGTAGCTAGAGGGCAGTTCAATTATTTATTAATAGTAGTAAATCATCATTTATATATATATATGTAAACATAATTTTAATAGAAATGCTCAGCCTTTTATATATATATAAATTTCAATTCTGATATAACCAGTCAAAATGCCAGTTAAAAATTGAAGTGATTATTTGTATAATTCACTTTTAAAGCACAAGTAGAAACTTGTAGTTTATATTCTTGTTATATAAGTCAAGTAAATCTGACATCAGTACTTTATTTTTATATGTGAGAGAACTAGAAATACATTTTCATAATTTAAACAGTTTTAGCTATTTTTAAATCACTTTTAAGTAATAGAAAATTGCTTAAATTGAATGAACTATCTAATATTAAATGCGATATTATTAGGTTTTGTGAAATTAAAAGAATAGAAATGATTTAAAAAGTGAACATGAACGTTACTCAAAACCATAAATATTCAAAGTACAAATAGCATCATTTTCAGCCATTAACGATCCACTGCAGGATGGTCTTTTTAGGTTTAATCTATGTCAGATCTCTAGCCTCTTTTGTATATCACCCCAGCACACTTTCTTATTTCATCCATCCAACAGAGCAAAAGAAGTTTGTTCAATTTGAAAAAAGAAAAGATCTATATAGAACAAACTTTTATGAATCCATCAGCTATTATTAAGAAAACTTTAAATAGACAAAAAGAACCATCAAGAAAAAAAATAATTATTGGTACTGTAGTGTATCCATACATTCCAAAAATAGCAGACAAATTAAGGAAAATCTGCAATCAGTATAACATCAGAACAGCTTTACAGAGCCATACCACTCTATGAGGAATTCTAACATCTACAAAGCCTAAGCTTGAAATGATGAAAAGAAAAAACTGCATCTCTGAAATACCATGTGAATGTGGGGGAACATATATTGGTGAGACCAGTCATCCCATTGAAAAGCACTTGCAAGAACCCAAACTGATGATTAGAAGAGAGAAAACAGATATGTCTAAGGTAGCAGAACATGCATGTGTTCAATTGGGAAAATACAAAAATATTGGATAAAGAAGAAAAGATACAAAGAAGAAAATTTAAAGAAGCTGCTCACATGGCAATGGCAAAAAATTCCATAAGCCAACCCAATGTGACTATACATAATGTATCGAAACCACTAATCAACTTTTCTCTTACAAAAAACTGGAGAAATCAGGAGGAACCTCATAGATAAATATATGAAAATACTAGACTGTTGTCTTTGGCAGGATGGGTGTTGGTTCGAGCACTACCTTAAAATTCAATATTCAAGAATCTAAGGGTCCAGGTTTGATTCCCATGGTACTACTGTCATTTGTCAGGCCAGCAACACCTGAAGAAGAGGGGAGAATAATACATCTAGAAGTGTTGTGCATATTCTAACCTGTCTGATGTGCTATTACTAACAGTTGAATGTATTTGGAATATTTAAATAAAGTTAAATTTTTCTAAAGACATTCAATACGCATATAAGATGATGGAAATAGTCCAATATAAAGATACAACAAGAATGAATCATTATATGTATAAAGTGGAAGTTCTCAACAATGTAGAAATTGAATATCAGGACTAGTTATAATTGTTATTTCGACTTCCAAGTTTTAAATTGCCATTTTTTTAAAAGTGTGATTATGTTTATGGACATCTAAAAAAATTTGAGTGAAGACTGGATGAAAATCTTTCAATTCTAATAGAACTAAAAATGGAATTTATCATCATTAATTGAAAATCGAGATTACTTGCCTCCCATAATTCAATTTTTCGTTTTATATTTATCTTGTGTCGTGGTTTGGAAGGTTCCTTCTATCGGCAAAATTGCGAAATTTAAAGAGCGTTGAGTACATGCTAAAGCCTGTTTAAACTATTTAGTACATCATAAACTTTAATTTTTATTATACAGAGTAGTCATTCTTTGTCAGTGTGTGCGCATTGAGAATAACTTTAAAAAATGAACATGTTAAGTTCTATTTCTTTTCTCTCTCTCTTTTTTATTTTCTTTTTTGCTGAGCTTGTTAGCGAACGAGATTTTGTAATCGGAAAAACTAATACTTTCGTTCTCTATCTAAAAAGATTTTCAGGTGTTAAATTTACTTAGAGTCAATTTCTTTACTTCCTCCTCGAAGAAAGTAAAATGATTTTCTTTAAAACTTAGTTGTTTTCAAATTAAAAAGTTATTTAAAAGCACTGTGTACTACATATCAATTCTTTTGCTAAAAAAATTATATCATACTTTGTTTTATATATGTGTATGCGCTTATCAAATAAAAGACAGTCGATTCTTGTTTTCTGGTTCATTCCAGATGTAATTCTTTATATTTTTTTTTTTATATCAAGCAATCATTTTACCTTTTATTATTCTAAAACCATATTTTAATAGTGCTATGCATAGATAAAGATTTATATAAATCTTTCATCATGAATTTATTGTCAGAGAATTAAAAATACTTAGATTATTGTACAACTCAATCAGTTAAGCTGGATTTGCTGTTGGAAAAGAAGAAATATTGTAAAAGTTTATATTATTTGATACCAGAAAATAGAATAAAGTAAGGTTATTTTTAGTTTTAAAATAAAATAAAAACTAAACTTATATATGATTGAATGAAGGTAATTCTAAAGATGTGATTATTCGCATATATATTCTAACTATTGCTATTAAAATCATAAGTTGAATGTAAGTCGAGTTCATGTGATGTTGTGGTATATACTAGACTAAGACATTTTTAAACATCAGACTTCATGAGTTATTATTATTATTCATTGGACCACAGATTTTTTAAATTATGTAAAATATTATATTCATTTTTTATTAGTAATATTTTTATAATAAATAACTCAGATCATATGTTACTGAAGTAACTGAAGCTTCCAATGAATTACATAATGTAAATAAACTCTCCAAATGACAGATAATATTCCTTCATTTAAATTTATTCAATAAATTAAGCATATATAAGAAGAAATGCTATAAGATAGGTAGTATCACTAGTAAGATCAGTCTTTTTGGAGACTATCACATGATCATCATTATTCTCAGATCCAAGGCTCCTCACTGATGAAGGCCACTAGCTAGAAACTAGTCTGGGGAAATTGGATGAGTAGGCACTAGATAGTAATTTTATGCACAAGTTTTCTGGCATCCATTGATTACTCTGGTTTGTACTGAGTGGCACTATTTTATGGAGAGTCTGACCTGTTTTAATAGACTATTTATGTTATATAACTCATTGGAAACTCCAGTTACTTTCTGTTCAGGTATAATTTTATTTTAGATTATACCTTAATAGAAAATAACAAAACATGTTCTTAATATTTTCACAAACATCTACAATTTAAACTTTTAACACAAAAATAAACTATCATCAAAAAGTAATGAATGTAAATAGAATTTAGCTATATGTCTTGCAAATATTAATTATAAACAACTCAAACTATTAAATTATTTTAATTATAGCATGTAAAAAAGCTCAAAATTATTCTTAACATAGAGTATGCCAAGTTAAAAATTAAAAGTACATGATCTGTGGGCAACATGTTGACCATACCTGGGATATCCTATTTGAGGAAAAGTGAGAAAGATGCTTTCAATTCCCATGAAACTAAAATCACTAAAATATATAGTTACTGATTTACTGTCAGTATTATATAATTATTCAAGAAAGTTGCCTCTGGGACATATCTTTAAAATATTTTTGGCTCTAAAGCTATTAGTTTGGATAGAATATGAGCTTTAAATGGTGATTAGATTATGAGTGCAATCCTAATCCTCATTTAAGATGGCCAATAGTTGATAATTAATTAGAGTGCGAATACAGCATTTCATCTAAAACATCAATTATTCGAGCTTACATTATATGACTAAGAAGTAAATTAATTTAAAAATAATACTGCTTCTTAAAGTCTACATTTCAAATAATTTAATAATAAATAAGTAAAACATATGTATAAAAATTGGGAATACAATTGAAAATGAATAAAAAAAAAAAAGGTAATAATGGTTATGAAAAATTGGAATGTAGAAGTAAACAAAAAACCAATGGTAAAATAGTAGGATGTATATAAATTAGAAATAATAAATGAGAAAGAAATAATCTGAGATTATCATCAAAATCTTTGGGAGTAAACTATTATCTCTACTGGGAGTGCTACCACTACTGCTATTGCTGCTACTGTGGTTACGGCTGCTGTTTTTCTGCTGTTACTACTACTGCTTCTGCTACTACCACTACTGCTATTGGTGCTACTGTGGTTACGGCTGCTGTTTTTCTGCTGTTACTACTACTGCTTCTGCTACTACTACTACTACTGCTACTGCTGCTACTACTACTTGTTATATATATATTTAATATTAATCTAAAACTGTCATCCAGTAGATTGAAAAAATTTTGAAAAGATCATTTTTTAATATTTAGGGAATTTATGCTCTCATTTCTAAATGTGTAAGATTTGTCAACATATACTCATTTAGATAAAAAAGATAAGGTGATCTATCTTATCTTCTCAAAGATTCTATCTTGTGTTTAGAAAATGAGAGTATTTCTAAAGCATTATAAATTCATATAGTGCATGTGTAGAGGAGAGAAGGTGCTTTTTTAATAAATGTCTTTTAATATTATTAAAACACTTATTGTTTCAACTATCTAGTAGCCTTTTTCAGACCTCAAACATAATTTTTTTGAGTTCAATTTGATGATGAGAATAATGAATAAACAGAGTAATAGAAAATAATCTCTTATCAGTAAATTCTCAAGCATTTAGTCATCTATAGGTACACAGTTAAGTATATTAATATAGTAATATTTTAAGTGTTTTATTTTACAATAATCTTTTAATATATGTCCAAATGTGTTAAAATGCAGGCAATGGTTAAGCTAGGTACAAATTGTAAGATTAAATGGATGAGCACTTTCAAGAAGTTTTATCTTCTCACAATCATAGCAAATGGGTTGTGTGAGAATGATAGAAAATGTATATGACAAATATTTAAATATATGCAAAGTGGATTAGAAAGTCCACTTTTTGGAGAGAGAGAGAGAGAGAGAGAGAGAGAGAGAGAGAGAGAGAGAGAGAGAGAAGCATGCTTCCTTCTGGTTTACAATATAGGTGTTGTTAGCTCTAAGCCATGCTTCTTTGAATTTACAGTTAGTCATGGCTTTCTGTGCCTGAAATGTAAGCAGAAGACAGTTCAAATATATGGCAGGTGAACCTTTGATGTTCTAAAAAGATGGATTTATATTCAAGTTTATACAGAACTCTTTTGTATAAGCAACAGTGTTGAGAGACATGAGTGGAGATATATGTATGAGATTCATCATAGTATGTGTCACTGCAGCCAATATGGGGGCATGGGATCTTCGTACACTGTGTGAGAAGTCTAATCAGAAGGCAAGTGGTATTTTAAATTGCTGATTAATCTATTGGTTGGAGGAGACAAAATCTTAGCTTGAAGGGAGGAGAGAAGATTTTAATAAAGGTTTTTAGTAAAGGAATGGATGTGTGGAAGAAAAAGCCATGGTCTGTCATCTTTGGGAAAGTTGGTATGGAACTTCTGGTAAAATTGTTTTACCTTTGTTGTGCGATGGCTGGATTGACTTTCTAATCCACTTTGCATATATTTACACATTTGTCATATACATTTTCTGTCATGCTCACACAACCCACTTGCTAAGAACATGAGATGATAAAACTTCTTGAAAGCATTTGGTCATTTAATATTACAGTTTGTACTTAGATTTACCATTGCCTGCATTTTAATGCATTTAGATATATTACTTGTTTAACTAAGAAGTCTATTTTTTTCTTATTTTTATAATATTTATAATATCTTGTTTCAACTATCTAACAGGTTTTTTTCAGAGCTCATATATTGTAATTAAAAGCATCAAATTTTGAACTTGATTTAAAATAATATATCTATAAATATAATTTTTATTTGCACAATACTTTTTACTCAACTCCTATAATATTGCAATTTCCTATTGTCTTTTCATGTAGAAGAAAATGAATTTAGATTAAAATGTTTATACTGGTTAAATATTGAAGCAGTCGGATCTGAGTTCGATCCTAGCTTCATGTTATTTACCCTAATACTAACCTTAAATTTCCGATGCAATGGGGCTTTATACGTTCAATCCACGCTAATTTCCATAATGAATAACTTATTTCAAATGCGTAGCAAAATTAATTAGTTTAGTTTAAAATTGATCAATTCTCTAAATAAATTCATGATAAAATATTCATGAATTTATATATATTAAATTGCGTGGATTGTGCGTATATATATTTGTAAATATTAAATATATATAATTGTTCGAAAGTTTCATTGCGTCGGGAATACTTGTTTTTTTCACCTTTAAATAATTTGTAAAGTTTCGGTGATTAAAAGCTACATTCCTTCGATAAGCTTTAAAATTCTTAAAAACAATAGTAAAGCTTTATGAATTGGAAAAAGATAAGGATTCATTTTTCTAATTAAATCATTTTCAGATTTTAAGAATTCATTTTCAATTAGAGAAGGAATTCAAGCTAATTAGTTTGAAAGCCTTATCGAGGGAATGTATTTGAAAACAACTAATTATAAAAAAGCACATTGATAATAAAATGAGCGCTAGCCGGAGGCATCAGTGAACAGTATATATAGCCCTGAAAAGTCAGGAGAAAAAGGCTAGCTTTGTTGTAAAGTAGTACAGTCAACTCTGTGCATGTTAAATTGTATTCATCATGATAGAGGGCTAGAACATCAGGAATCTGGCTACGGTTCCTAAAGTCCCGAGAAATCTTCAATGGAGCTGCTGAACCTTTTTCCGGACCGATCATTCTGCTAAAATTATGAAAGCTACTAAAATACTGTTCCAGTAGTCAACCAATGATGCCTACATTTTCAACAACTTGGAGGTGCAACTTAAGGACCAGCGGAAGGGGTAATATATTTCTATAATGAACGTTAAACTTTCTGGCCAGTTCGAACTTTATTTTACTCTCCTCCTATTTAAGAGCTCTTTATTCTTCAATGTAAAAATATTTATAAAATGCTACTGTAAATCTATAGCATAATTCTTTCAATCTCTAGTCTTTAAACTTTTTCTTTTCTTACCTGGCGGTTCATTTAATATATATATTTGTATGCTTTATTAATGTCGTTTATTTAAAATTATATGCCAATAATCTTTCAACTCGATGAGCTCCCCGTTCTATTTGCCTCACGCAAATATTATAATATTAATTTCAAATAGTAATTCTCACCCATTAGAACTAAATTTATAAGTTCTATCAATCATCAAGTCGAAAGAAAATATTACATGTTTATGATTTTTATAATTGGCTAATAATAAACTATTAGCTCCATTTTTCACCTATGTCCCCAGCTCCTAAGTTACAAGTGTTTATATATATTCATATAATGTTAAAATGGTATTTTCTTGCTTCACTAATGTTGATTTATTTATCCATATATATATTTAAAATGTTTTTGCAAAAGGGTCGATAAAGGGTTAAATATATTTTAATTCAACTTTTGTTAGTTTGTATTAATATTCAGGAAGTGCACGATAATTAGGGCATAATTAATATAGTTTATAAATGTTTTAAAATAGTTCGATAAAAGCTCGTTTGACTTTAATTAATTGGTCAAGTCATCACGTAGAGCATTCTACATGGGTTTTATTTTTCAACGATGACTATCAAGTCATCATCATCGAACGTTGCTGGCGCAGGGCAATCTTCCGCTCCGTTAGGCTGGTCGGTGATCATATTCTCTTATTTAAATTTCTCAAGGAAGAAAGTACTTCCTTTCATATTCATTAGTCAAAGGGCGTAAGACTTGTTAGATGCAAGCTGCCATAGGACTTCGATCATCGACTAGCGATCGTATTTCAAGTTTCCTCTCTGTCTCGTAAGCCGTCAGTACCATTGCATCTTTGTTCCGGTAAAACCCTCTCCATGCTCATAATTCATGATGAAGTGATTTAAATTAAAGTCAAACAAATTCTCAAATATATTATTAATTAAATAAGTTTCAAATCAATTTTAAAGTTATGCCCTAAAATTACGTTTTGCTCTTCATGAATAGATTCCCGAATGTGAAATATAAATCTCACATTCCACTGTAATAAAATTAGAGCAATCATTTCCGTTCTTAATGAATACCTTTATCCGCCTTTATATTTCTCATTGGGGGCATAGACATAGAATTCTATGTTGTGTAATAATTGTTGGCATATGATAAGGACCGCCACTCTTATTATATTTGTAAATTCTCTTAAAGACTAGAGGTAAATAATGCATTCTATGTTTTATGGAAACGAAACAAATAATTCTTATTAAATATTTTCTAACATACTTGGTTGCTCAGTTCATCATTCTTTTATAATTATTTAAATGTTAATAGTCGCTGTCTGTGTTGGCAACCCGAACATACATATGATTCGATTTAAAAGTAGTCAAAGTTAATTGATATTCGTGTCAGTAAAAGGGGTCTCTAGTCCTCACCAACTGTTGAGCCATGAAATGGATAAGTGATGAAATTCTAAAAGAAATAAAATAAAGTCAATATTTAAAGAAATAATTAGTCATATTTTATTTATGTATATATAAGAATAGTAATAAAACAACAAAAGCCATTTCTTCACGAGGCTTTCTGGTATCATTAATAAAATGAAAACATGGTTGAGTGGTGGTCTCAAAATTAAATACTGTAGTTAATAAAAAAATTTGTTTTTAGCAGCATATCCAGAATCAAAGAAAAAGGAAGTTCTTGTTTTTAACAGATTCATATTGAACATGGGCGCCAAAAACATAACCATGTACCGGTCGAAACCCACCACCACTGCAAGTCAAATCGGATTCAAACTCAGCTGAACCAAAACTGAATTCAAATCCAACTCAACAGCTCAGATAGCAGAAATCGATGGCACAGCGCCATGCGCCAAGAACTAGCTCAACGGTTGGTGAGGACTAGAGACCCCTTTTACTGACACGAATATCAATTATCTTTGACTACTTTTAAATCAAATCATATGTATGTTCGGGTTGCCAACACAGACAGTGAGTATTAACATTTAAATAATTATAAAAGAATGATGAACTGAGAAACCAAGTATGTTAGAAAATATTTAATAAGAATTATTTGTTTCGTTTCCATAAAACATAGAATGCATTATTTACCTCTAGTCTTTAAGAGAATTTACAAATATAATAAGAGTGGCGGTCCTTATCATATGCCAACAATTATTACACAACATAGAATTCTATGTCTATGCCCTCAACGAGAAATATAAAGGCGGATAAAGGTATTCATTAAGAATGGAAATGATTGCTCTAATTTTATTACGGTGGAATGTGAGATTTATATTTCACATTCGGGAATCTATTCATGAAGAGCAAAACGTAATTTTAGGGCATAACTTTAAAATTGATTTGAAACTTATTTAATTAATAATATATTTGAGAATTTGTTCGACTTTAATTTAAATCACTTCATCACGAATTACGAGCATGGAGAGGGTTTTACCGGAACAAAGATGCAACGGTACTGACGGCTTACGAGACAGAGAGGAAACTTGAAATACGATCGCTAGTCGATGATCGAAGTCCTATGGCGGCTTGCATCTAACAAGTCTTACGCCCTTTGACTAATGAATACGAAAGGAAGTACTTTCTTCCTTGAGAAATTTAAATAAGAGAATATGATCACCGACCAGCCTAACGGAGCGGAAGATTGCCCTGCGTCAGCAATGTTCGATGATGATGACTTGATAGTCATCGTTGAAAAATAAAACCCATGTAGAATGCTCTACGTGATGACTTGACCAATTAATTAAAGTCAAACGAGCTTTTATCGAACTATTTTAAAACATTTATAAACTATATTAATTATGCCCTAATTATCGTGCACTTCCTGAATATTAATACAAACTAACAAAAGTTGAATTAAAATATATTTAACCCTTTATTGACCCTTTTGCAAAAACATTTTAAATATATATATATGGATAAATAAATCAACATTAGTGAAGCAAGAAAATACCATTTTAACATTATATGAATATATATAAACACTTGTAACTTAGGAGCTGGGGACATAGGTGAAAAACGGAGCTAATAGTTTATTATTAGCCAATTATAAAAATCATAAACATGTAATATTTTCTTTCGACTCGATGATTGATAGAACTTATAAATTTAGTTCTAATGGGTGAGAATTACTATTTGAAATTAATATTATAATATTTGCGTGAGGCAAATAGAATGGGGGAGCTCATCGAGTTGAAAGATTATTGGCATATAATTTTAAATAAATGACATTAATAAAGCATACAAATATATATATTAAATGAACCGCCAGGTAAGAAAAGAAAAAGTTTAAAGACTAGAGATTGAAAGAATTATGCTATAGATTTACAGTAGCATTTTATAAATATTTTTACATTGAAGAATAAAGAGCTCTTAAATAGGAGGAGAGTAAAATAAAGTTCGAACTGGCCAGAAAGTTTAACGTTCATTATAGAAATATATTACCCCTTCCGCTGGTCCTTAAGTTGCACCTCCAAGTTGTTGAAAATGTAGGCATCATTGGTTGACTACTGGAACAGTATTTTAGTAGCTTTCATAATTTTAGCAGAATGATTGGTCCGGGAAAAGGTTCAGCAGCTCCATTGAAGATTTCTTGGGACTTTAGGAACCGTAGCCAGATTCCTGATGTTCTAGCCCCCTATCATGATGAATACAATTTAACACGCACAGAGTTCACTGTACTACTTTACAACAAAGCTAGCCTTTTTCTCCTGACTTTTCAGGGCTATATATACTGTTCACTGATGCCTCCGGCTAGCGCTCATTTTATTATCAATGTGTTTTTTTATAATTAGTTGTTTTCAAATACATTCCCTCGATAAGGCTTTCAAACTAATTAGCTTGAATTCCTTCTCTAATTGAAAATGAATTCTTAAAATCTGAAAATGATTTAATTAGAAAAATGAATCCTTATCTTTTTCCAATTCATAAAGCTTTACTATTGTTTTTAAGAATTTTAAAGCTTATCGAAGGAATGTAGCTTTTAATCACCGAAACTTTACAAATTATTTAAAGGTGAAAAAAACAAGTATTCCCGACGCAATGAAACTTTCGAACAATTATATATATTTAATATTTACAAATATATATACACACAATCCACGCAATTTAATATATATAAATTCATGAATATTTTATCATGAATTTATTTAGAGAATTGATCAATTTTAAACTAAACTAATTAATTTTGCTACGCATTTGAAATAAGTTATTCATTATGGAAATTAGCATGGATTGAACGTATAAAGCCCCATTGCATCGGAAATTTAAGGTTAGTATTAGGGTAAATAACATGAAGCTAGGATCGAACTCAGATCCGACTGCTTCAATATACTAAGAAATTTTTTTTAAAAAAAATGATGACATTATTGAGAAAATGATAGTTTTGTTGACAGAATGTTAAACTTAATTGCTTAATCAAAAATCAGGACTTACTACTGCTTGATAAAATGATGATTCCAAGGTCAATGGCTTTGATGAAAACAACTGTTGCTGTGATTGGTGAAATGTTTACTGTTACACAAAGAAAACTATCTTTTAATGGACTGAAGCAAAAAGGTAATTAAATCCAAACATAAATTTAGTTTTAAAATAGTACTACAAACTATAAGCTTTAAATCTATAATTTTAAGCAACAAAGAAATACTGTTTTAGTGCATCATATCACAAGAAAGATCAGGATTTTTATTTCTGATAACTGACTTATAACTAAGATCACTGATCATTCATCATCGGTTGATAAATGAGTGTCTATTCTTATATGGAGAGTAAAAATTCCATGTTGATCTGGATTAAACCATCAAGCATCACATGATCACATTTCCTATACTAGCACATTAATTGTTGATAAACAGAGCAAAACTCTCCATACAGTAGTGCCACCCTTTGCTAAACAGAGTAATCAATGGATGCCAGAAGGTTTGTGCATAAAATCCCCATCTAGTGCCTACTCATCCAATATCCCCAGACTAGTTTCTGGCTGGTGGCCTTCTTTAGTGAGGAGCTTTTGGATCTTAGAGCACTGCACCTAGACCTTAGGATCTAACACAACCCTCCAGCAAACACCTTTTAACTCTACTTAACTATAAAACTATGAGATTGAAAACACAATATTTTCAATCTAAACTCAATAGCTTTTATAGTCATATGGGTCTGAACCCAGTTCAGTACTCATACATTTTAGTGTCTTTGGCTCTTTAACAACCATAGCCACCACTATCCTATTAGGCAGGATTAGTGCTCTCGGATCCACAGCTCCTCACTGATGAAGGCCACTACCCAGAAACTAGTCTGGGGATATTAGATGAGTAGGCACTAGATGGGGATTTTATGCACAAGCCTTCTAGCATCCATTGATTACTCTGGTTGGCACTGAGTGGCACTACTGAATGGAGAGGTTTGCCTGTTTTAATAACAGTAATGTGCTAACATGGGAAATAGTGATCATGTAGATGATTTATTAATTAAACTAATGCAAAATGCTCTCATTATAGAACAAAAAATGTCTATGTGACCATCCATATTTTACATTTTTTTGCCAGGAGTTTTATGAGAAAATTAAGCATTACATAGAGAAAAGTAGAATCTAATATACCTTTCATAATTCTACTTAACAGTTATACATCAGTGACTCAACTCTACCTAATATATTCTGCTTTTTTAATGAGTTTAAAGATGGCATTGCTGTGACAAATTTCTTTCTCCAGATCCAACAATAAAGCCAATTAGACTAGATCCTTTTAGACGCAATCAGAGTCTCATCAACCGATTCAGGACAACCCCATGCTTATACTACTCATTTGCTTCATAAATGGAATTTATTAGCCATTGACTTGTGCAAATTTGAGCAAATTAAAACTGTGAGCCACATTGTTAAAAATCATTGAATCTATGGCTATAGTTGTAAAATTGAAAGAATTAATAAAGTTATTGACGCTGGTTGAATCTCTACAAGTTCCTTTATAATATTTTGCTAATAATTAAACTGTCAGAAACATCCATACATGAAATAAATGAATAAAAGCAACTATCAGTAATAGAGTCTATCTAAGTGGCAGTGTTTCAGTTTTTTTTCATATGTCATAGCATCGTCTGGGACACAAACCCACAACCATCTGCAACCAACTACTTGCTTGCTGTGATGACCTCTCGGCTAATAACATTTGACCATGTTCCAGTTGCATATAGATTGATCAAATGAGAGCAAACTATATCAAAGAAATGCTTCACAAATGTGTGGAAGTTTTTGGTCAGTCTTCAAGACCTTTTGAAGATTGGCAACACTTATAGAATTGACTTTAACTGATAGGTACCCTCTGGGTCAGAATATATCAACAGTATTGATTATTAAAAAAATTAATGATCAAAACTATTCAAACTCATAAAAATGTGTTTATTTTGAAAAACATTGTTTTTGAATTGGACCACATTTTATACTTTTTTGTTAATTCTTTTTCAGAAATAGATAATCTTTTTCAGTTTTATTTTAAAAATTTAATACTAACATATGTCCTGCATTAAAAAGATATATCATTAACATTGCCTTTAAAGTTTACAAAGGATTACAAAGGATTAACACTTAAAAGCATAGAAATATTCCTGAAAAAAATATCAAAATTTTCAGGTTTTCAATTACGGCAAATATTTAATATCATTTTGCTGGATTTAGCTTTTATATTGACAATTTAGCACTTAAATATACTAATTATTGTGAAAAAGTAATTGTCAATAACTATTATATTATACGGGTACAATGGCTTTTTTCAATTCTGCCATGCTCTTATACCATTATGGTTTTAATTCATAATCAGATCTATTATAAAAATGAGATGCTACCTTTCTTTTTCTCTACTATTTGCTTCATGTACAATTTAATTTTTTTTTAATAGTTTATACAGATTATTCGATATATTATCCATATTCTGAACAAAGAGTTTATTTTATAAAAAAAATTATTATTTTTCCAATATAACACCTCAGCAATTATTATCAATAAACAATTGTGTTTTGTTGCTTTTCTACTGCAAGTTAAGAGTAAATTTTATCTTATGATTTTAAGATGATTATATAGCATAGTAATGAAGTTTTTTTCTATGAATGCATATGGAAAATCATTTTAGAATATAGTAGATAAAATTGTAATATTTCACTATTCCAAGTGACGAAATGCTATGATTTGATTGTCCAATCAAATAATCAATTCAGTTTGATTAGTTAATCTAAACTCCAAATTTTTATAATATCAGTAACATCTGATTTCAGAAATGTACAGTATGTGAACATACATTTCAGATTTGTCTATGTATATATATATTATAAATATTAACTTTACACTAAGGGTTTCATTTGGATACTAACAATCATTCCAGGTAATATAGTTCATTTAAAGAAGTGTTGCAGAGATGTCCAAAAATCTGATATATATAGATATTGTAATGATCCAGAGATAGTGAGCTTAACGTAATCTGCACTACAGGGCGCCACTAGGCATTTGAACCTAGAAAATTTATATAGTAGGCAGATACGTAAGTTCAAAAAAAAATTATTTTAATTTAATATTTTGATATACAGTCATTAGCCCAAGTCACTAGCTCATTGGAATAGCAGAGATTTAATATTTATAATATATTATTATCTAAGAATATATAAAAAAAGAATAAAATAAGCCACTGCCAGTAATTAACACACAAACATTTATTTATGCACATATATAAAATTTAACATTATTATTTTAGTATGTTTATTTTAGATTTTAATTTGATTTTAGAATTTAAATTTACATTTTAATTTTTATAATATTATAAGTTTACATTTTAATTAAGTTCGCACAGATAGATTTATGAAAGTTTGTTTTATAATGTTGAGTATAGATCGGTTACACAGATTTCACGGTTAAAAACATTTCAAAATAAACATAAATGATCAAAATACAAAATCATTGATACCGTTAATTGCAGAAGGAAATTTATAAGTAACCCAATAGCATTCACCATAAGATGCTTGCATTGACACCAATAACTTAAAGGACATCTGAATAAATACATTTTAGATACTCACCGTAAGGTATCATTATTTACCGAATGTCTATATATTTTTATCCAATATGAAAACCCAAAACATAATTAATCGATAACGAATCCATGCAAGTGTCTATAAACAACTTAAATTTAATGCATTTTTATTTAGTGTCGAGTATGAATAGACTACATAGATTTGCATTTGAAAGAAAATATTCTATCCTTATTTAACCCTAGGCTAAAAGTTCGCAGTCAAACTAACATCAATTCATCTGATGCATTCAATGTAATATGAAATACGGCAGCACAAAAGGTTAAGAGAAGAAATTGCCTCTCGTCAGATGGGAATACTACATCTATCTGACAAGAAGAGCAATAAAAAAAAACTCCATAGAAAGGAACAGCGTTCTACGTCTTATAATCCCTTCCATAGGCAAAACGGAAGTGTGCGGCATATAAGCGATTCTGCCCATAACAAAACTCGAATTACATCTACTAACTACATCAATATATCCAATTCATTGACCCAATTCAACCATGAAACAAATAACCTAAGATTACCCTCCCCTAATATAACTTTACAAATCTATATGAGCCATTCACGCCCGACTTAAAGTTTAACATTTATATCATTTTAAATTTAATTTATCGCAAAACAAAAATCATAAATAAAACTTAAAAAAAAAAAAAAAAAAATGGAAATGATTTTAAAAAAAATACATCAAATAAAATTATAACTAATTAATAAATTAAGTTGGTCAGATAGGATTCTATTTCTTATAAATTAAATAATGAAAGAGTTTATATTTTAACGTTCTTAGTGTTTCCAAATTAATATTCATTTAAGTTTATATGATTTTATAAAGTTCTTACGGTTTTAACAAGTCCGTAGTTTTTAATTTCTTGGTTGCTTGCCATTTGGAACCAGCGTTAATTCTCTTGAGGTCCTATGGTCCTCAATCTAGGAAAACGATGTCATTTCTCTTTCAATTTTTTAACGAGATTGAAGGGATTGAAGAGTGCGTCTTTTCAATCCCTTCTCCTTCACTCCGCACTAAAACATATCTGTCATCTCTTAATAATAACTAACTAATAATTTCCACACTTCTCCTTTTATATTACCTTTAGGATCCAATGGACATTATGTCATCGTTGATGATGATCCTTCCATTGAGGTCTGATTTCCCCGATGGATTTCTTTCATTTTCCATTCTGTTCCTATTGTTTTTCTTCTCCTATCTGACCATTGCTTATACATTTGAAATGCCCAAGAGCTAGCTTACTAATTAAAATAATCATTTCCATTTTACAAAAGATAAATTAATTTGTTTTCAAACTTAAACATATATTTTTATCTCTAAATCTTTTCTGAAAATTTAGTTTTAAAATACTTTTTTAAAGTTTTATTTTAATAATTATTTATCTGTGCGATTTTATATATATGCGACTTTAAGATGATTTTTTTAATTTTCAATTTTTAATTCTTAAAAAAGAAGTTTTTATTTGCGAACTTTTATTCTTTTTATGTTTACTAATAAAAAACAATGTAACATACATATGTGCCTGTTACAATATATATATATATGTAATGGAATATAATATGCCATTACATTATTTTAAAATGAAAATAAAAAGATCATAAATAAAAATTGATTTATTAAAAAGAAAAAAAAACTTAAAAACTGAAAATTAAAAGTTGTTTAATATATATATATATATATTGTCGCACAGATGGAAAACGTAAACTATTTTAAGAAAAAGTATTTGAAAGTATTTTTTTTGTAAAAAAGTAAAAATATAAAGATTGATATTTTAAAAATAGAAATAATGTTGATTTCTATAATCTTAGAAAATGGAAATGATTGTTGTAAAGCACACTAGCCCTTGGGGCACTCGAATAATTAAATAGTCAGATACGAGAATACAAAGAAATTAAATGACGAAATGACAGCATGGACCGTAACTGAATCATGAGAGGATTAGTGATGATAAGAGGCTAATAAAAATATAAAAGCCAAATGATTATTATAATTGTTATCTTAGAGCTGACTATGAATATATTGTTATAACTAGCTATATTGCAGATTTTCATGATGTGGAAGTCTGCAATAAATTTAATTTTCCGGACAACCAGCTGAGGCCTCTGGATGACAGTTCCTGACCAAATGCATGGCAAGTAGCAGTTTCATTTCAAAGAAGGACAAAATCTATGAAAGTGATCACTGATCATGAAGATGGACTTCTAAATCTGCTCAATCCATGAAGTATGAATTCTTGTGTCTATCTAATAAGAACTTTTCTAAAATTGCAATTAATAGCTGAAAATAAGAACAATTATCTGGCCTAAAATCAATTATTAGAAATTTTTTATGCATTTGTTTAAGCAATCATTTCCATTTCTCTTTTTGTGTGTGTGTGTGTTATGTGTAAATTAAAATGTATCAAATTAAAGTTGGGTATGGAAGGCTGCATGGATAAAAATTAATAACTATGTTTAAATTCGTTTATGTTTATTTTAAGGGGTTAATTTCAGGCTATTTGTTTCGTAGTTAGGACAATGCTTGTGGAGGGATATATGGGTGTTTATGTCAATGTAATGTGAAGCGTGTTTAGCATACAGGGCAATGTGCCCAACTGAATACATGACCCCAAAGAAGCAGTCATATCATTGAAATGGTCACATACATATTTCCTGCACCATTAACCCCTTCTAGCTCTATGGATAGGGATTTATGTTGGCAGAAAGACCACTCTCCTCCATACGTAGCACTCTTTAATTAATTTATATACATGATTCCTGTACTGGACAAGGATCATGTCCTTCAAATAATATCACGCTGTCAGATGCACATTCCTGTCGGCATGATTTTATGCTAGCATCTTCATATTGCATTGGTTGCGACTATATATCTGGAGGCAGGCATTGGTTTGGCTACAAACTTTTAGTCTGAGATTGAATGAATGTTTTGATAAGTTTTTAAGTGAAAAAAATCTATGTAGCCTATCTATACTCAACGTGCTAAAGTAAAATATAATTTAAATGTCTATCTGTGCGGTCTATTTAAAATAGTAATTTAAATTTTAAAAAATTAATGTTAAAATCTAAAAATAAATTTATTTCTCAATTTTAAATGTGCGTTAATAAAATCTATTTGTGTGTTAATTACTGGCAGTGGCTTCTTTTATTTTATTGTTTTAAATATTAACATATTTTGAGAATATAAATCTATTAAAACTTATAAAAATGTTTAAATCTCTGCTACTCTATCAGCTAGTGACATTGGGCTAATGGTCAGATTAAAATATATATAAAAAAATAACTTTTTTTGAATCTTAACTTACGTATCTGCCTACTATATAAATTTTCTAGGTTCAAATGCCTAGATGGCGCCCTTGTAGTGCAGATAGGTAAGAACCTTTGATCACCCAGGTCTGCACCATTATAATATATATATATAATTTATACAAGTTATACTCATAGATAGTATAATACGCTCACTGCATATAGTTAAAACTGCATCAATGCCTGTGATATATATTGTAACGATATATAAATATGTTGTTACATTAATTTAAAATAAAAACTTAAAAGTTTGCAAATAAAAGTAAAAAACTAAATGCCAAAATTAAAATGTTTGTTAAACGTATATATTCGCACAGATGCCAAACTTTAAAAATATTTTTTTTTAAAAAACAAATAAATAAGTATTTGAACGTACTTTTTTATAAAAAAAAAGTACAAGATTTAAAAATAAAAACAGGTATTAATTAATTCTTGTAATCTGTAAATGGAAATGATTGTTTATAAATTGTTTGAAAAGCAAGCTAGCCTTGGGCTCTTGTATAATTAAAATGATCTGATGAAAGATAGATAAGAAGAAAAGAGAAATTAGCTTGACCAATGGAAGCACTAAGCCTTGGCTTGGACCCTAACGAAAGTGATGGATTAGTGACGTTTTGTTGATTGAATCCGTGTGGATTAATATAAAAAGGGAAATAGTTTTTTGGGGAGTTCCAACGTTGTGTGTTTGAGAGTTGTGATAGGACGCACATACCACACTCTATTTAAAAGAAAAAGGAAAAGACTGTGATAATTGAACCAGCTATTGCCATCTCCAGAACATTATCTTCCAATGGAGGCGTCACAGGAATTAAAAGCAGAAACCTGGACTCTTCTACCGTAAGCTATATTGACATGAACTCTAAATTGAAAAATAATTAAGAACTTTCGTTCAAGCTTATGAACTTCTATCTGACTTTTAAGTTTAAAATCAATTAATAATGTTTAATTTTATATGTTTTCCGATTGATAAAAATCATTTCCATTTTTTTTTCTCTTATTGTATAAATACTTTTTGTTTAAATTTTAAATGAGGGAATTTAAGGTTGGGTATAGACGTTGCATAGATTCGTTAGCGGTTGATAATGTTGTGGTTTTCACATTCGATTAGAATATATGTCAACGATATCACTGCAAGCATCTTACGATGAATGCTAATGGGATTTGTATATTCCCTATGCAAGTGACGTTTATCGATGACTTTGTATTTTGATCGGTTGTGTTTAATTTGGAATGTTTTTGACCGTGGAATCTGTGCAGCTGATCTATACTCAACATTTTAAAACAAATTTTATAAAATTCATTTGTGCGAACGTATCTAAATGTTAAATTTAAGTCGGGCGTGAATGGCTATATAGTTTTGTAAAGCTATATTAAGGGAGGGTAATCTTAGGTTATTCGTTTCGTAGTTGAACTGGCTCAATGGATTGGATATATTTGTGTAATTAGTAGATGTAGTATGAGATCCGCTTCAGGCAGGATTGCATATATACGCCACACACCTTCTGCTTGCCTATGGATGGGTTTGTAAGTCGGCAGAAGACTGCAGTCCATTCCTATGGAGTTTTTTGTTTATTGTTCTACTTGCCAACAGATGTAACATTCCTGTTGGTGGAGAGTCAATGTCTTCTCTAATTCTACTTACTGTTCAGATGTACATTCCTGACAGTATAGTATTTTGTGTTGTCGTATCATGCTACATTGAATACATGAATGTATCAGATGGATTGGCGCCAGTTGATTGCGAAATTTGTTGCCTAAGGTTAAATCAGGGAAGCATATTTTCTTTTCAAATGCAGATCTATGTAGTCTATTCATACTTGACTATCTAAATAAAATATTAAACTCATTGAAACTTAGTTAAATGTAAAATTAAAAGATTAATAGAAAAATCTAAAGTGTTGAATTTATTCCTCAAAATTTAAATGTTATTTTATATGTGCATAAATAAATATTTTTATGTGTTAATTTCTGGCAGTGGCTTTTATTTATTGATATTTAAGATATAAATTAAGATATAGATTTTTATCTCTGCGTCTCCGCTGAGCTAGTGACTTGGGCTAACGATCGGAATATTTAAATAAAGTGGAATCTTAACAGCGCGTATCTGCCTACTTTATAAATTTTTCTAGGCTCAAATGCCTAGATGGCGCCCTTGTAGAGCAGATATTGTTTTTGTGGTTAGATTCGATCTTCACTTTCATTTCGATCGTTATAATATATATATACAGTCAATAAACTTAACCAACCAATCCAAATTAATTGTGATCTTTATCTGATATTTAAAAATAGCTAAATATTAATTTGCTGACCGTTATTGATTAATTGGGTAGGTTGGTTATACCGCTGCCTAAGCAATTTGTAATCTCTTTACTGAGGCTGGATTCAAACACCAAATCATTATTATAGCAGAGGGATGTAATAAATTACTTTGCTGCAAAGTTTTTTTGTGTTTTTAATAACCAAACTTTTTATCTAAAATAAAACATTGGCATAAAGGTAACCTAAACAGTTAATGGAAATATTATACTTTACTTCCTCACAGGATTATACCTCTTTAGCAATGTGTGTGGAATATATGTGTATGTGTTTGCACAGTTCTGGTAAAACTACCTTTATAAGGTAAATTAAAAGTTTAAATAATTGATCATTATTCAAACTATCAGCATGAATCACATTTAAGCATTCAGAAAGCCTATTAATTTTCAATACGATAGATTAACTCACTTAGAAATTAATTTCTAGTAATTTTTCAGTCATTGCTAGAACATCAAACACATACTAACCAAAACAGAACAATTTATTTTTCAGTTACAACCCAATATAAAATACCAAGTTTCATAACCATTAGAATAAATATATGTAATAAGTAATAACTGCACTATAAGTTAATATAGTCAATTTCAATTGGAAATGCAAATTTTACACACATACATACATTTATAATTACAACTTTAAATTATCGTAATAGATTTCTAACTATAAGATCTTTCCATTGACTCGTTGTAAATCGAAATATTTCTGCGAGTACTAATGTGTAATAGGAATTGTAGACTTAATCAGTGAAGTATTGAATAGCTTCACACTCTCAGATCTAACTGTTGAGCTTCACCTATTTATATAGAAAGTAGATTGAAGTAAAGAAGGGTTCCCTCTTTTCTTCCAAAGCGTAAGCTTGTGGTAAAGACCTGTAGAGGTCCCTACCTTCGCATTTTCACGTGCACACTCTTGAGGTTTTTATATAGCCTTAGTAAATATTACATAAATGTAAATAAAGAATTATAATCCAAACATCAAGAATAAAGTACATTAAAATGCATTAAACAATAACATCTTTTTTTTTCATATGTCAAAGCATTGACCGGGAAGCGAACCCGGGCCAGCTGCTTGGAAGGCAGCTGTGCTAACCGCTAGCCGCCAATGCTTATAACATATCTTCTCTTCTGTAAAAGCTGATTTAACAATCAGTCATTTATTATAGATATAATACATAATGCTAGAGATAATTTCAACTTGTTTGAACTCGGTTTCAATTCAAGCGAAAACTTTACCAATCATTTGTATGAGATCGTATATGTTTTTGTGCGCATGTGCATGTATTCGTAAAACAATTCAGTTTCATTTTAAAAAAGAATAATTCTATTTAACTGGACTATGAAAAACATGAAAGGTGACTTTTAATAAAAAGTTGAAAATTAATCTTAATAGTTTTTATTCTCCCGATAGAGAGTAAAATAATAAAAGTATAAGAAGGAAATGTTATTAAATTGAATTGTGTAGAAAGATGATTTAATCTCAGTTTTTAAACTTAATTTGAAGACTTAGGTATTGAAAAGAATTTTAAAAAATAAATCTTATCCAAGTAACAAAACATTTGATAATTTTATTTTATAAGATTATTTACCAATGCTTAAAAAAAAAAGTATTGAATGTGTAGATTATTAATTAATAACCTGTCCAATATAGTTAAAGTTTCTGTGTGAGTGGGTGATTGCGATATGGTAATGATGAAACGAAGAGTTCACTGATAAAACCAAAACAGATAAAAAAATATATCCACTACATTCTTTAAAAAAAAACTTAGATCTTTTTCTATTGGGTGATTAATTTTAATACTGTTTTTGAAGCGATACTCGTTTTATATACCATAGAACCCATGAGAAGTTATAATTATTCACAAGTATCACTATTTTATGAATCTATATTGTATAATTTTTTCAAAGTTTTAATTAATTTAGGAGTTAAATTCAATTTAGTATACTTTTTAATTAATTTGAAAATATTAAGCCTTTTTGTAGATAAATATTTATTCACACTGATCCAATGCATAATGGAAGACGATTTTATAAATAGCACTTATTGCATGGTTTGATTGTTTCGTTTTTCTGTAAATACAAAGATGAATGACATGGGTTTATATTGGTTACAACCAAGCTATATAAGTTTAACAATGCATATTAAAATATACAGTAATCATTCAATGCTTCATAATGTATATAGTCCAAATACTAAGACCATTCACAAGTTAGATCCCCAAAGATATCATTTTCACAAACTTGTAAATAATGCCCACCTTTTATTATATCATTGCCAATCTATTTTGTCAGATAAAAAATTCTTGAATAATATTGTCTATTTCAAAACAAAACATTTTAATATTACATTCGTCAATAAGTTTAATATGATTTTCTAAATAATGAATATTTTTAATGTTGCTATTTGATAACTGCGACTTATAAAGTTTTAATTTTGCTATAAAAGCATTTAGGAACTGATTAACTCAATAATATTCTTTTCTTTTCCTTGTACTTGAAGATTGAGGAAGTTATAATGTCCCATAAAATCCGTAAGAAATGCTGCGTTACCTTAAATTTCAATAATCAAAAATCTAAGGACCCAGGTTCAAATCCCATGCTAGTACTGTCACTGGTCAGGCCAGCAACACCTGAAGAAGAGGGGAGAAAAATACCTCTCGAAACGTTGTGCATATACTAACCTGTTTGCTGGGATATTGCTAACAGTTAGTGCATATACTAACATGTTTGCTGTGATATTACTAACAGTTGGTGCATATACTAACATGTTTGCTGTGATATTACTAACATTTGTTTGCTGTGATATTACTAACAGTTGGTGCATATACTAACCTGCTTGCTGTGATATTGCTAACAGTTAGTGCATATACTAACATGTTTGCTGTGATATTACTAACATTTGTTTGCTGTGATATTACTAACAGTTGGTACATATACTAAACTGTAGTTGAATGCATTTGGAATATTTAACTAAAATTAAACTTTTCTAAAGACATTCAACACACATATTAGATGATGGAAATAGTCCAATATAAAAATACAGAATCTTTCAATGTTTCATGTTTTTCTCCCAACATATCCAAAAATGTAACAATTTCTGGCAAAAGATTTTAAAATCTTCCCAAAAAACTTCATCAGTTAAGCCATCTAAAGATGCAAAAGAGAAGTAAACCTTTATATTCAGAGACATTTTCTTCAAGTTGATTCCAAAATAGCTGCCTCTTTAAACTATATATTCTAATCGATTTAGTTACTTTCACTGCCACTTCCGTAATATCATCAACATTTAAAATTTTTGCACATAATGCATTATTATGTATTATGCAATGAAAAGTATAAAATTAGGAAACTGTTCATTTTCTTTACAAAGGGCTAAAAGTTATTTTTTTGCCCAACCATTGAAGGTGTTCCATAGGTTGAAATAGAAACCAGTTTATGAAGAGGTAAATTTAATTTCTTAGCAAATGTCATAAATATCATAAAAATATCTTCACTTCATGTTGTACTCTTCATAGGAAGTATTGTTAAAAATTCCTCTTTTATTGAATACCATTCTTATAAAGATAATTAATTGGGCAGTATCAATGACATCAATTGATTCGTTAAATTGTAATGAAAAGAAACAGCAATTTTGAATGTCATTTTCCAATTGCTGAGTCACATTCTCACTCATGACTTCAACACCGAGTTACAGTTCGGCACGAGAAAGTTGTACATCTTTAATTGCATTAAGAATTTTATTTCTAAAGTTGCTAAATAATTTTTCACACCCTGAAGAAAAGCTTCTTTTAAAACTTCACCATCCTGATAAGGTTTTTTAATGTCTTGCCATAACATGATGCTTCAGTTATAATTTTACGTTGTTGCATAGGTTGTTAAGTTGCTGTGCATCGAATTGGGTTTTTAATTCTTTTAACTTTCGTTTCTTTAACTTTTTGTTGGCAGAGTAGTTGTTTTGATACTTTTTGTGCAAACTAGAAAAATGCCTCTCCACATTTCCTTTCTTTGGTAAGACTACAGTAACATGACATATCAGACAGACATTTGTCTCTCTATATAGTAAAGAAAGATAGCTCCTCCTACTCATTATGAAAATGATACATTTTTAGCAATCATATTTTATCTAAAATTAAGGGATTAAAAACTTTTTTAAAATAAAATTTTGTATTATATAACAAATTCACCTTCAAGCCAAAAAATGTAGTATGTTTTAATGCAAATTTCTTAGTTGCTAAATTTTTTAGAATAACAGCAAAACAAAATACATAAAAACACACACACACACACACATATATATATATATATATATACTATATTGTACTGCCATTCGAGTGCTACCATTGGTCAACTCAGTTATAGAATTTATAAATATAAATGTAAAAATAAAAAGATTCGGAATTCAGGCAACAGTAATCTGATGGCAAAAACGTCTGTGATTGATTATCAAGCTGTGCAAGATCAATTGGTCGATCATAATTGACCATTTGCCCACACCTGCTCTAGGCATTTATTCAAACATCAGGTTAGATATTGCTCAAAAGGTCTTTTTCAGAACAGAAAAGTTAATGGTGAAGCATACAATTGGGAATAGCTTGTGTAGTCTCCAATATGTATTGCTTTATCTGCAAACTGTATTCAATATCAACTATACTACCAGCTTCTGATTGATTTTCTGACGTGAAATCCCACAGTCATTCAAGTTATGAAAACTCTGATGATCATAGCTTACATACTTGACAGGAAAGTGTGGTTCGACTTTAGACTCAGCACTAGCAAGACAAATAAAAGAATGGTCTTACTGGAAGAATGTGTTTAAATGTGTTGTTGCAGTGATATTGACATTAGAAGAATGTGGTCTGGCTTTTAAGGGCAACAATGAAACTTTCAAATCACTAAATAATGGCAACTTCCTTGGTTTGTTAGAATTTATTACTACTAAGTTTGATCCATTTCTTTGCAATCACATAAAACATTATAGAAACAAAAGATCTGGATCACTTCCATATTTATCAAAGACAGTATGTGATGAATATGTGCAGCTTATGGCTAATAAAGTAAGAGAATCAATTTCGGATGATCTGAAAAAAGCAGGTTACTTCAGTTTGTCAGTGGATTCTATCCCAATCTTTTCCATGAGGATCAACTAACTGTTATAGTGAGATATGTGGTGATGATTTACTTGTTGAATTCTAAATTTCCTAGAGTTGGAAAATCGCAGTGGTGAAGTTATGGCAGGTACGGTGGTGGATTATCTAAGTAAGGACTGCAAAGTTGATTTCAGTAAATTTTGAGGACAGCCATATGATAGTGCAGTAAATATTGCTGGTAAATATAATGGAATGCAACAAAAAATGAGTCAAACAAGGATGCTATATATATTCCATATGCTGGACATCCACTAAATTTTGTCGACCATGCTACTATAGATTGCTGTTTAGAAGTAGTAAACTTTTTTGCTGTTGTTCAAAAGCTACATACTTTCTTTCCATCTTCTACAAAGAGGTGGTCTATAATGTTATCTTCATTGAAAACAGGCTCAGATACCAAAGGACTAAAGAGGCAATCTAACACTAGATGGTAAGCACATATCAAAGCAGCATCTGTCATATAAGTGAGTTATAAGCCAATCATAGATGTTCTAAGATACATTTATGCTGATGATTCTATCGAGAAAGCAAAGTTCGTTTTTATGCTACGTTTATGGAATCATTTTCTGGAAGAAATGTCACAAAACCAGTCTGGCTCTCCAGAATCCAAAGACTGCACTTATTACATGTGCAAATATGTACACATCACTTTCTCATTATGTTCAAAATATTCGAGAAACTTTTGATGATATTGAAGAAGATAAATCTAATTTGTCTGGTGTAGGATATAATTCTACAGAAAAAAAAGAGAGTGAGAAAAAAACAAGCCAATGATGGAGCTGCTCATGATGCTAATGATAAGCTGTCTCTAAGAGACAAATTTTGAATGAAATCCTTCATTTATATCACAGGTAGCCTTGAGAAAATTTAACAAGAAGAGCAATGTTCTACAATTTAGATTGCAAATAAATTTTCATTTTTAGTTGATTTGAAAGTTTCAGAGGGACAGCTACATAAAGCAATAGATATTGTAATGAAAGAATATCCATACGATGTTGATATTAACTTTATGTGTGAACTGAGGCACTTCCATGATTATGTCACGCAGAATTACCATGAAAAAGAACAAATTCAACACAAAGATCTGTATCAATCACCTTTCAAGACAAGATTCAGTTAGTTTTTCCTAATGTTGAAGTGATATTAGGACTATTCCTGTGTCTAATGGTAAAAAATTGTTCAGGAGAAAGATCCTTTTCATGGCTAAAGAGAATAAACAATGAACTGAGAGCAACTATGTCTCAAAAAAAAATTGTCTGCACTTAGAGACATGAGTATAGAAAGTGACATGTTATTCAGCATATCTTTTGGTGACATAATCAATGATTTTGCATTTGAAAAACCATGATTTTAAGTTGGAACATCTGTGATTTGCAAACACATTCTTTATTATTTCTTTTAATAAAAATTAAAGGGCAACATTATTAAAAGCAGGTTTCAAATACAAGACAATTACTAACAAAATTAAACAATTTCACAAGAAAATTACAGACAATATTAAAGACCTCAACCTTCCACCTCAACCTTCTACACATTACCCTCCTTTACATCCCTAAAATTTCTAACCAACTAGTGAAATTTTTATCTACCAAATTTAGAATCAGCTTTCATACATTTCCCTGCACTAACTATCTTATTAATAATTCTAAAGACAAAGTTGACCTTGATCAAACTCCCCATATCGTTTATTTACTACGGTGAAACCAAAGTCACTATTAACAATACAACCACTCAACACAAATACACATATAAAAGAGCACAGAAAAATAACAACAATTCATCAATATTTTTGAAGCATTCAAAAAGGACTGGTCACATATTTGAACCCTCCAACTCTAGGATAGTAGGCATTGAGAAGAACGATTGTAAACGTAAAATGAAAGAAGCATATTTTATTACTAGTAACAACAACTCCATTAACAGATGTGACACTTGCTTTGGTATTTCCAAACATTGGTATAATTAAATAATTTAAATATAATTTGCATATTGCCATTTACATTCTACTCTGCACTATTTGTTTTTTACGATTATGAATATGAGGCAAAACGCCTCGAAAGCGCTCAGCTGTTAATTATTTTATCGATTCATATAAGTATTTATTATAGCTTCTCTTTCCAGCGCCTCAACACGCTTGTAATTTTTTTATCCATATATTTAAAAGATGTATATATTTTAAAGTTTTTCTGAGATTAGCTGGTGTAATTTAAAACGGTAGGGACCTCTGGTTTTTATTTAGTTTAGGGCCTCATCATGTTTAAACCGATACTGGTCTAGATTAGAGTCTTTTGAACTTTTGAGGGCAAGAGCTGGATAGCTAGCCGAAGATAACCCATTCCTGGTATATATTACAAAAATTAAATTAAGAAAACTTTAATTTTAATATATGTACTGTATATTCTTCACTAATTCTTTATAAACTTTAAAACCAGAATTTAAATCTATAAACTTACATTCTGTACAAACTATAACAGTTCTAGGCCTTATTTACTAATGAGAGAAAGAAGAGAGATTACATGCTTAAAATAAATTGTAAACGTATTGTTAAGAATTTTAAGATTTTTTTTTCTTTTTTTATCTTTAATGATATTCAAATTTTGAGTTTGCGATCTCACTTCCATTGCCCTCAATAATCATGATTAAAAAAACTTTTCATTATATTTTTACAAATGTCTATTATCAACAATTCAACTTTTCTATTTTAGATTGAAGCGGAAGGTTATGCATGCAGAGAAAGTAGTAGTAGATATTACAATAAGTGAAACTGAAACCTTCACATTAATGACAGACAATATTATTCCGTTAATAGAAACCCTCACTGAGAGACGTCTTTTTTTCTTTCACTTGATAAATTTTTAAATGTTTGGTTAGCATTGATTTCAGTAGAAAGTCATTTTATTAAATTTAAAATAGAAATTGTGTAAAAAAATAATAATGTCAATTCAGTGAAATAATAATAAACAATTCAAAACTATAAAAGTTTATTTGTATAACTCTCTTCTAACCATAGTTTTGAAGCATTACCATTAGACTTAATAAAATTAAAACTTACATTTTCTAGAATATTGGTATCTTTTTAATCATATTACATAGTGCCTGGTTTATCTTAGCGTAGTGGTGTAGAGGTAAACACAGAAATAAAAGTTCCGGGACAAATGGCGGCTGAGAAAGCAAAAAAACATTTTTGTCAAGTGAATGGAACTACGGATCACTAGGATGCTTCAATATTGAAACTACTCCTATGGTCTCATTAAAGTTTATAATGTATCTGTTTATGCTAAAGGAATGGTAATCAATGGCAAACTATCCTCAATCTAATCCTCTATTGTCTAATTATTTAGTCTGCCTCCAGGTTGAGATTAATAAAAGAACAACTTATTGTGAATATTTTATGATATATAAATTTATTATTTTTAAAGCGTTAAAAGAAATAACCCAAAATACAATACAGATTCAAAGAGAATTCAAAGATTTATTCACAGCATAGTTATAATGGTAAATGAATTAAAACTCAAAACGTCACTTTAATAACATGTAAAATATGAATAGAAATCTGTTTTATAAGATTATGAAGTCTGACTTTAAATGAAATATTTACTCATCAATGATTAAATTACCTTTATGTTTAACTCTTTAATCTTAATATAACTACCTGTACATGTTGTGTTTGATATATTAGCAATGTGAAAACATATTTAGGATTCGAATATGAAAAAGCATAGATTTACACCTATTTATAGGAATAAATATACAGACAAGTAAATTAATTCAATAAAACAAAAAACAACTCTAATTAATAAAAACTTTCTCTTTGGTACATCCAATATAAGGTATTTTTATGCAGTGCAGTAATTCAAGGGTGAGTCAAAAAAAATTTACCCTCATTATACTAAAACTTCTGCTGGTCATATTTTGTTAGCAGCAGTTTCTGTACAAGGTCATTGCTTCTTCAGGGACTGCTATGGAGTTCTAAATGTTATATCAGTTCAATTACAGTTGTGGTGAGAAACAATGGATGTACCATTTATGATTTGCTCAAAGGAAGCAGTGTGCAGTGATTCATTTTTTGCGGTTTGAGAATATATCTGATTCCAATTTTTTATCAAATACTTCTGCACCATAAGGGAAAATGTTTTGCCATGAATAAGTGTGTCTGAATGGATTGAAAAATTTAAAGAAGATCACATAGGTGTCAGCATGAAGGAGCCAACTCCCATCCATGTTCTTGACTGATGATAATTCTGTTGGACAAATGAGTACAATTATGGCAAAACATTAACAAATCAGTCATGGCTCTGCCTAAATAATAATCTATGATAGACTTAAGATTCTCATGGAAGAATATAAATAGAAGTGTTTAAACATCTTCAAACAAAATTTGGAGCAATACTCCAAGGAAGGTGAAAGTTTCTTAAAAAGATTCATTACTAGTGCTGAAATAAGGATCCATCACTATGAGCCTGGAAGATTAAAAATATCTCAATCACTGATCAATAAAACTTTTAAAAGTCAACTAATACCTAGAAAATTGATGCTTACAGTTTTCTGGGATTCACAATAGTGAATATTAAAACATTACCAGAAAAAAAGGTTTAACAATCAACAGTGCGCAATACAGTGAAATTTTTGCTGAAGAGCTGAAACCTAAAATATTGAACAAAATGCAGAGGATTGTTACCCAATGGGAATTGGGTTGATGTATGTAAAGATCCACATACCATTGCTCACACTGTCAACACCTTTCATAAAATTCATATTGAGGAGTTTGAGAATC